>SJYC01102041.1:0-32486 GCA_006408675.1 Madoqua kirkii | reverse complement strand
TGGGGTGGGGAGGGAGGTCAGGGGGAGGATTAGGGGGGAGGGGGACATGTGTGCGACTGTGGCTGATTCATGCTGATGTATGGCAGAAACCATTACGATATTGGAAATAATTATCTTCCAGTTAAAAAGAAAATAAAATGTAAAGAAATAAATTAGAAGTTGAGATTTAAATATAAAAACAAAAAAGCTCTGTTTATCACTCTGTATATAGTCCATGGGGTGACAAAGAGTCAGACACGACTGAGCAACGGAACTGAACTGAATGATAACCCGATGCCCACGTCTGCCCACGGTGAACGGGGACCATTCCAGTTGCCACCAGGCACACTTCTTTGTACCAGGCTGGCGCCTAATCATATCTCAAGTGCTATTTCCAAGAAGCTCAAAGGGCTTCCTAGAAGTTATCTGCTTGCTTGTCCCCACAGCCCTGCATTATCAATCCCATCTCACAGATGGAAAAACAGGTAACTTACTCACACACTCACAGTGTGACTCAGTGGCCCATGTGCATCGGATTCCAGATTTCTCTACCTTCGTGTCTTTTCTGTGGATTCTCCAGGGTAGCTTTGGGCTGCCAGGCAGGCAGCATTTCTTTTTGCTCGAGAGGAGCTACTTAAATACCCAGATTCCTCTTGTAATTCAGTTATTAGCTAGACTCTGATCTTTAACATCAAGATGTTTGATTTTCAAATGAAACATTCTCTTAGAAGAACAGGAGAATTGCTGGTTGATATCCTATCTTTTTGTTCTTAGCACATATTACAAAAATATTTAAGCAAACATAAAAGTGAAAGAATTTTACAAATACCTCTGGACCCAGTGGCTAGATTCTACAATTAATGTTTTTGTTAATTTTGCTTTATTAGCTGAATGACTGCTAAAGCAGTGAAGGCAAAGTTCTTGTCAATGATAGTCAAAGAAAGTGATGCTATTAAAAATCTTTTTAAAATATCTGAAAATGATAAGAAAGAGTCTTAAAAATTATTTATATCTTTTACCTCTTCCCTCACTTTTTTTTACCAAAGTGAAATTATAGCAGACTTCAAGAAGGTTTCACATTCAGAATATACCCTAGCGTTTCTTTAAATAAAATGTCATGGTATGCTACTAGATTTGTCTTTTTAAAAAATAATCCCTCCCACATTTAAAAAATAAAAACAAAACAGCGTTTTAGAACAGAGAGTGTGACCCACAACCGTGGAATAGATATTTACTTTAGGTCTTTCTTATGGGGAATGTGTGTGTGAGATCAGAAGATAGACAAGGCCTGGCTAGAGAGTTGAAGGAGCCAAAGAAATCTTTATCTTATTTTATGGAAGAGGCTCAAAGAGGCCTGAGATCACACAGTGAGGCCTTTCAGTAACAGTATTATACCAATAACTTCTGATGCTGATGCAGGACTGGTGGCAGATACTGAAATGGTCATAGCACTTTGTCAGCATCGCCCTTTCCCATTTCAGCCGTCTCAGGGCCTCCCATGAGCACATTATTTACAGGAGATAGGTGCTTAAACAATAAGCAATTCCGTAGCTGTGACTGCCGCCACCAGAGCAGGTGTCAGAAATCTCCCTTTTGGAGAGTCTGGTGGTGGGGCAGGGGGGCATGTTGGTTGGGAAAATTGGCTTAAATGTGGATTTACATTGCCTTTAAAAGGCAGAACTTTTGCTGCCCCTTAACATGCTTTTCGGAGAAGGCAATGGCACCCCACTCCAGTACTCTTGCCTGGAGAATCCCAGGGACAGGGGAGCCCGGTGGGCTGCCGTCTATGGGATCGCACAGAGTCGGACACGACTGAAGCGACTTAGCAGCAGCAGCAGCAGCAACATGCTTTTGGCACAGCCTTTGCTGCCCAGAGGCTTTGCCCTGGATCTAATTCCTATGTTGTCCATGATTGCAAATTCTGAGGGTTTATCTGTAGGTAATATCTGGATGTACTGCCTGATTAACAACAACAACAACAAAAAAAAAACACACACACAGGAATATTGAAATAAAGCCTGGATACTGCTCTCCCTGCCATTCTCCCTGATGTGTTGCTGTTTAGTCACTCAGCCATGTCTGGCCCTTTGCAACTCCAGGGACTGTGGCCTACCAGGCTCCTCTGTCCATGAAGTTCTCCATGGAAGAATACTGGAGTGGGTTGCCATTGCCTTCCCCAGGGGATCTTCCTGACTCAAAGATCAAACCCACATCTCCTACATTGGCAGGCAGATTCTTCACCACTGAGCCACCAGGGAAGCTCCATAATTTAGCCAAGAGCAAAGAGATTGTTTTGGCCACTTGATGCAGAGAGCTGACTCATTTTAAAAAGACCCTGATGGTGGGAAAGATTGAGGGTAGGAGGAGAAGGGGATGACAGGATGAGATGGTTAGATGGCATCACCAACACAATTGGGTGGACTCCGGGAGTTGGTGATGGAGAGGGAGGCATGATGTGCTGTGGTTCATGGGGTTGCAAAGAGTCAGACATGACTGAGCGACTGAACTGAACTGAAAGAGACTGAACTTTCACTGGGATCCCTGCTTGTCTCTTACCAGGAGAAGGCAGGGCAACCTGTCTAGCTGACTACCTGGGTCAGCATCCATTCTTGAGAAATCAGGCCTCCTCTCTTGACCCCAGGCGTGCTCTCAGAAAGCACAGCCCCTAAGCTCCCAGCAGGAAGGAAGCAACAGAATCTCATGTCCCTGCTCTATCAGTTTGTCATCTTTGTCCTGTGCAACCCAGAGAGACCTTAATCTCTTGGGCGTCAGCCGGGATTCTGTCCCCAGCACTAAACTCATTTAAAGGAGAGCGAGTTGTGTATTAATAATGAAGATAACCAAACAGCCCAGGCTGTGATATTTTCTCTGACCTGCCCCCAGGTGGGCCTTAATGACTGTTTGTAAAGTGTGTGGAGAGCCTCAGATGAAAGGTGCCCAGGTGAGCAGTCCCTGCCCACTGATGTCAGGACACCTGCTGAGCCTCACCCACCTGGAGTCCAGCTGTTCCTGCTCCAGCTGGCTCTGAAGGCCTGGCTTCTGCAGGCAGACAGGAGATGGTGCCTGGAGAGAGACAGAGAGCCACTGGCCTCTGAGAGTGGGGGGTGGAAGAGGCCAGGGTGTGGGAAGGTGGGCAGAGGGAGAAAGGAAGGGGAAAGTGGGCAAAGAGTGACTCAGAAACAGGAAGAGAAGAGAGAGGGAGAGAGAAGGAGGAGAGAGGGAGGGAGGAGTCAGAGTGAGAGACACAGAAGACGTGGGAAGGAAGAGAGAAAGGGAACAGGCCACAGGGAGAGAGGGAAAGAAGGGAGGGAGACAGGAAAGGGGCTTCCCAGGTAAAGAATCCACCTGCCAATGCAGGAGACTCTGGTTCTATCCCTGAGTCAGGAAGATCTCCTGGAGTAGGAAATGGCAACTCACTCCAGCATTCTTGTCTGGGAAATCCAGTGAACAGAGGAGATACAGCCTGCGGGGTCGCAAAATCTTAGAGATTAAATGAGAGCAAACAGGCATGGAGTGGTTCAGTGCAAGAAAGATCAAAAAGGAGAGAGAGAGGCAGGAATAAAGAAATCATTTTTTTTCTATTGAAAATGTTTCTAAATGGCATTTACCCATCACACAGACAACCACTGAAAGATGTGGATACATTTCTGTTGTATTTCCTTGCTTTGGTGCCTTTCAAATAATAAGGTGCTTTCATTCAAATGAAACCATTTGGCATTCTAAGAGTTATTTCTTTATTTCGATAATAACTAATGCCGATTTTGAAAATATGAAAACAAGAGGAGAGAGATGGAGAGAATCAGTAAGACACACACACACACAAACACACACACACACACACAAGTATGATGAGGTGGGGCAAAGGGAACTGACGCGGAGGAGAGGAGCACAGACAGGAGAGGGATGGCCAGAGCAAAGCCTTTGGGGAGACAGGCCAGGAGCGAGGAAGAGAAAAAACTAGCACCTCCCCCTGCGCCCTGCGCCCCCTCCCGCGTCTTATCAGCAGCGCGCGGGCGGGCGGCCTTGGGCGCGAGGCGGCGGCAGCGGGGCCTCATTGCAGGTGCCCTGGCGCCGCCGAGTCTGCGGCGGCCGCTCCGTGGCCGGCCGGGCGGCCAGGCGGGTGGCGGCGGCAGGCACGGCGCGAGCGGAGGCGCGGGGGCGCGGCCTCGCCTTCGCACGCAGGCCAGTGACGGCCGCTGGACAGAGCGCCCTGGACCCGCGCGCCACCAGCCCGGCGCCCTCGGGAGCCCTGGTCCCGCCCTCTAGGGGGCCAGGGGGCTGTGCATCTTAAGACTGCATCTTCAGACCTTTAGGAAGCTTCTGCTTTTGAACGTCTGTATTTCACAGATCAATAAGACCCATCTTTTTTCCTAAGATGCTGTTCATGCAACAAGTCTGTCAAATACGTTCTTTGTCTGCTTTGCTGAAGCTGTACGTGCTAAGTCACTTCAGTCATTTCCATGGACTGTAGCCAGCCAGGCTCCTCTGTCCACGGGATTCTCCAGGCAAGAATACTGGCGTGGATTGCCATGCCCTCCTCCAGGGGACCCTCTCGACCGAGGGTAGCAGAGTCCTTACCCATAGCAGCCAGTGGGCTTGCATCTCGGCTTTGGGGCTGTGGCCTTGGGTAAACATCTTCCTGTCAGAGGGCCTCAATTTTATCTCTGTGAAATGGGAGAATGAAAAGACCCACAAGGCTGCCAGGAGGGTTAATGGAGTGCAAAGATGTCATGCTTCAACAGTTTTAGCACATAAAAGTTGTTATTTAGGCATTGACTGGTGTTATATCATTACTAGGGAGCAGGGAGGTGAGAGATGACAAGGAGCTGGTGGAAATCTACCTTCTGTTAAGCCCCCAGCATTAGGGCCTCTGAGTCTCCTTCCTCTGAGATGCAGAGAGAAGCCAGGAGGACTTGGCATGACTGCGGGCCTCACTTTGGGATGGACAAGTCAGCTCCTGGCCCAGAGTCTCATACTCCTTCCCCATCAGTAAAACAGGCCTTGATTCATCAGCCCCTCCTTCTAAGCCATCACGGTCTTTCTCCAAGGGTTTCTGAGATCCCTGATTCTCAGGGCAGGGTAACTACAGACACACACAATTGGGAGCCGGCTAGTCTGGTATTAATATCTGCTTCTATCTTTGAGAGTCGTGTGTGCGACCTTGGGTCACATCACCCACTTTGCCGAAGTCAGGTTTCATCCTCTGCTAAAGGGCAAATCAGAACAGTGGCTCTTCAGGCATTCTCCCGAGGATGAAACAGGTGCTGCAGCAGTGGGACATTCAGACCTCCCAGCTTCGAGGAAGGGGCTGGTGGACAGCCCCCAGAACACTCATCTTCAGTTCCACGGCAGCGTTCATAAGCAGGACGCTCTGTCCTTGGACTGGCCCCCGCCCCAACCAATGACTGAGCAACTCGAGCAGCTAGAGCCACGCCCCTCCTGCCCAGTTCCCGACTCCTCTGCCCAGTGGTCCTTGTTGGACACTTGCTGTCGTGCATTGACTGAGAGCTTCTCAGTGCTGCAGCCTTAGCCCAGTCCCTTCCCCTCCTCCTCCTCTCCCTTCCTAGGGGTCAGACCCGCCCTGTATTCTGCAGGAGGCCTCTGCCCCGCTGCCATCCTTTACAGGCATCTTAGACACATCTCTTGACTTGATTCCATCTAGGCATCTGCTTTCCAACAGACCTGCCTAACACAGTGAGCTAATTTGTTAAAGGCTCACATAGAAAGTCCCCAGTAGGTGTTAGACACTACCCTTCTTATTACTCTTACTATCATTATAATCATGTCTAAAAATACATGTATAATCATGTATTCTTATTCTTACTGTCAGCATTGTGACTGCCCTGTGCTAAGAGCCCCTTCTTCTCAGTCCCACTCTCTCTATTCAAACACTTTCAGAGACCCTCCCAGGGGCCAGGTTCCGAACTTCATACTGAGTTTATAGAACTCATATGCAGCCCTTCACCTGCACAGAGCTCACTGTCCAGCGGGGATGATGGAGGAGAAACAGACATTTTGATGCATGATGCTGAGAGCTTGTGTGTGTGTGCTGGGGCAGGTGGAGGGAGACTGCTTGCTAATGATAGCGCAAAGGAGGGGTGCTTAACCTATCTTGGAGAGGTGGGAAGGAGGAATAATCTGGGAAGGTTTCCCGGAGGAGGTGACCTCAGTGCGGCATCATGAGAGATGAGTGGAGCTATTTCAGATAACCCAGATGGAGGGGAGGACCTATACCCAAAGGAGTTAGGCAGATGAAACACAAACCTATGATAGTACTGGGAGGGGATCTCTGTGGGAAAGGCAGAGAGTCTTTGGGAAAGGATGATATTTGCTTTGTTACTGTAGAGTATATAGGAGGGTGATGTTGCCCAGGGCATATCTGTTCACCAGAGCCAGGTCTCTGAGAGGACTGAGAGAGGGTGTTCTCCATGTAAACTGGGGACAGGAGAGACTGGCTTAGAGTAGATTTTCTGGTTTTTCAAAAGGAATTGGAAATTTGTGTGTGAAATCTCTAATTTAAAAAATTTTTGACTGCTTAATAAAATTTCATTAAAAACTATGAAACCAGAAACACTGGGCAAATTAAACCCAATACATCTGAGGGCCAGAGTTGGTCCTGGGACCACCAGTTTTAGACCCAGGATGGAGGCTGGAAGAGACATGACATCACATAAGCAGGACCTCAAAATACTGCAGGCCCTGTATTTCTTATCTTGACCAGCCCTCCATGCATTCAGCCTCCTTTAAGTCTGAGTTCTCAGCATTTCAGAATTTAGCATTGGACTTTAACACTTCTCTTAAAGTCAGAGCCTCCTGGGACAGCCCTGTGCAATGACCATCATAACTCACAGTTCCAACAGGGAGGCCTGGAGGGTCCAGAAGCTGCCAACATCCAGGTCTGACCTCTTCCCTTCAGCTCTCTGTCCCCGAGAGGGCAGAGGATGCAGAACCTTCTAGAACCTGAGGCTTTGCTCCCATGTCTCCCTCACTAAAATGATGGCTCTCTTTTCTTAATCCTTTCTTGGGGCTGCCCCATCTTTTCCAGTTTTCGTCATCATTAGGATGGGGGCATGCTGACCCACACACTGAAATGAAGCAAATCAAATAAAATGGAAAGAGACCCGTTGAAGTCTTTCAAGACAGCCAAGGGGAAGTTCCCCCAAATTAAAGCAGCGCTTGTGAGTGGAGCAGTCAGAAAGAAAACCTTTTAGCTGAAACCCAGAACATTCCCGGCTGAGGTATTTCATTATAATAATGGTCTATCTGGGATGGGCAATTTAGGAGAAAGGTGGCGGCTGAATACAGCTCAGGCCTAAGACTGATGGGAGCCTGTGCATTCTTCAATTTGAGTCAGGGAGTTCGATTCAATCCATGGAGCTTTTAGGTTTATTTCCCCGGATTTGAGGCTTGTGCATTGTAGATAATCTCTGTTTCCAGACTCCCAAAAAAAGGCTTGGCTCTCCATCTCTGATAGGAGTCTAATTACTTCTAAACCACCCATTAGTTAATTACTCAGAGCGTGAGGCACCTACTGGGCAGGGCTGAGGTGCTCCTCAGGGTACCCTTCGACCAGTGGGAGATTAAGACACTTAGGTGGGGCAGACACAAGTCTCCAGGCCCTTCTGAATTTACAGGGTCCTCATTGTGCATCCCAGTGAGAGAAACCATCCGACCATCCATCTGTCCATCACATGCGCCATCCTGTCCCACTCTTTAGGACCCCGTGGACTATAGCCCACAAGGCTTTTCTGTCCATGGGATTTTCCAGGTAAAATACTGGAGTGGGTTGCCATTTCCTCCTTCAGGAGATCTTCCTGACCCAGGGAACAAATGCACGTCTCCTGCATCTCCTGCTCTGCAGGTGGATTCTCTACTGCTTGAGCCATCGGGGTCAAGCAGTCTAGCCAAATGGTCATGGTCCATGGCTGGCTGGTTCTGAGGTGACGTAAACAGTGACAGGTACGGATAACATTCAACCAGCATGGAGTGGAGGAACGTCCACATGTCTGTAGGCCTACTACGTGCTTTCCAAGGGTATCACAGCGGGCACGACAAGACTGATGCCCTCATGGGGCTGACACCGACCCAGCAGATGGCCGTCAAAGAAATACCACAGGGGAGGGTGTCTATTCGCTTCCTATGTGCTGTAACCAAGAACCACAGACTCAGTGGCTCAAAGCAGCACGGACTGTGTTGATGCGTGGCAGAGGCCAGCACAACATTGTAGAGCGACTGTCCTCCAATAATTGCATTTTGTTCTGTACTTCTTGATATTGTACAGTTATACTCTTTGATAATTACTAAAAAAAAAAGCAAATAAAAACACCACAGGACAAAACAGCAGAGATTTATGCTATCATAGTTCTGGAGGTCAGAAGTCCAAAATCTGAGTGTCTTAAGGGCCTTCCTTTCTGTGAAGCCTGGATGGTACGATCCTGATCCTTCCTTGCCTCTTCCAGCTTCTGATGGATAATCCCTGGCTGCGTCACTTTAAGCTCTGCCTTTGTTGTCATGTGGCATTTTCCCTGCGTGCCTCTTCTTTCTACAAGGACATCAGTCTTACGGGATTAGGGACCACCTATGACCCCATCTTAACCTGATTACATCAGCAAAGACCCTATTTTCAAAGAAAGTCACTTTCACAGTTTCCTGGGGATAGGACCTCAGCCACTTTGTGGTTGTTGTTATTTGGTTTTTAAGTCCTGTCCAATTCTTTGCGACCCCATGGACTATATATAGCCTGCCAGGCTCCTCTGCCTGGAATTTCCCAGGCAAGTATATGGGAATCTGTTGCTATTTCCTTCTCCAGGAGATCTTCCCAGATGAGGACTCAAGCCTGTGTCTCCTGCAGGTGGATTCTTTACCACTGAGCCACCTGGGAAGCCCAACATACATATCTTTTTAGGAGATATAATTTAACCCATAAAGGAGAATATTGCAGGAACTAATCAAGTCTTAAAGAGTGGTGGTGGGTCAGGGGGTTTGTAAGAGTTCTTTAAAAAACTGAAACTTGGAAAATGTGTGAGAAAGTGAGGTTTGTCTTTGAGAAGTGGGGAAATGTAGCTGGGAAGGCTTCAGACCAGGTGATACAGGCAACTCAGAAACCAGCCAAAGACCTGAGAAGTAATTCTAAAGTCTCTGCAGCATGTGTCAGTATTTTTGTAACTCAAGTCATATGTTCTGTATCAAATCCACACTATGAACTGGGTACACTTAAAAAAAATATTTCTTCTTCTTCTTTTTTTTTTTTGTCTGCACCTTAGTTGCATCATACTTACATTTAGTTGGGACATGTGGGGTCTAGTTTCCTGACCAGGGATGGAACCTGGGCCCCCTGCACTGGAAGGTGACATCTTAACCACTGGACTTCCAGGGAAGTCCCTACAGTGGTTTAAAACGTGCTCATAGTTTGATCTCTGGTCAGGGAACTAGATCTCGTATGCTGCAGCTAAGATCCCGTGTGCCACACCTAAGACCTGGTACAGCCAAATAAATAATAAAAATAATAAATAAAACATGCTCACGAATTCTCTGACACTCTTCCTTATCAAAAGATGGTTGTTAATTTCCTTGCCCCGGGTATGAGAGAGCCTTGTGTCTTGCAATCTTACAATGGAAATGATGTTGCGTGACATCTGAGGCTAGGTCATAAAAGGAGATGCTGCTTCGGCCTGGCCCTCCACCTTGGGTCATTCCCCTTGGAGTTCTGACCTATCTGATAAAATGTCTGGGTATCCTGAAGCTGCCACACTGGAGGGAGCACATGTAGGGACCACAAAGAATAGAGAGAGATGCCCAAGGAGCTGGAGCTATTCCACCTCCTACTGTTTAAATCTTCCCAGCCCAGGTACCACACGTGTAAATGAAGAAGACGTCATGATGACTCCAGTCTCAGCCACCCTCTGCCTCCAAGGACACGAGAGACTCTATGTCCTCATTGCCCTGCTGAGCCCAGTTGCTTCCCAGAGAGATAAGACTAACACAGGACTGTTGTTTTATTTCATTAAGTTCGAGGTGATTTGTTATGTAGCAATAGATAACAGAGTACGGCGGGGCTGTGAAAGTTGGTTGAAGAGGTGTGGATTTAAAGCCGTGGCCAGTGGGAGCCACTGAACATGTTTGAGCTGTGACTAATACGATCACAATAGTGCTTAGGAAGGTGAATCTGGAGGCTCTTGCCAGGTTCAGAGTAGAATAAGAATAGATGGATATAGAGATAGCTGTTGAGAGGTGAAGATTGAATCCTTTGTCTGTATTCCTCTTCCTGAACAGTCTATAATCCATCCCTGGGAACTGATGACTTGGTGAGGGCATTTGTCTGCAAGTCAGGCTCTGCCTGTCACAGGGAAGGGAGAATTCTGATTGCCCAAGGACAGATGACAAGGAGGAAAACAAGGTGGGGACTGGGATTGGAGGAGGCATTGTGTGAGGTCCCTAGGCCTACCTGTAACTCTCTTTCAGCTGCTGCACGTCTGAGGGGCGTGGGCATTTGTGTCTTGAGTGAGTTTAGGATTAAAAGGTAAACCTTGGTGAAATCATAAGCGTGTAATTTACCACATGAATCACCTGGTAGAGCATTAACATTAAAATTTACAGCCCCGGGTGGCAATTACCGTAATTAAGCAGCCTAAGATGCTCTGACTCCAAGGCAGCTCTGTTCACTTTGGAGGCAGAGCAAACAGGCGACCTAGCAGTTAAACTGGGGAAAGCTGGGTGGGTGAGAGACCTTCACAGGTAATTCACAGCCTGGATTTCTCCAGAATAGTCACAGGATGTCCTTTTGTCCTTTTCACAAACGTGGATTCTTTCTAGGGGTGGGAGGGCCTCTGATGTCCTTTTAAAAGCTGGTAGAAGCCAGTTAAAGGAAACATGGCATCCTGGGTGGCACTGGTGGTGAAGACCCCACCTGTCAGCACAGGAGACTTGAGACACAGCATTCGATTGCTGGGCCTGGAGATCCCCTGGAGAAGGAAATGGCGGCCCCTTCCAGTATTCTTGCCTGAGAATGCCATGGGCAGAGAGGAGCCTGGCGGGCTACAGTCCGTGGGGTTGCAAAGAGTCAGAGATGACTGAAGTGACTTAGCACGCACGCACTCGTGCACGAAAGCCTTCTAAATAGGGCTTCCCTGGTGGCTCAGAGGGTAAAGAATCCGCCTGCAATGCAGGAGACCCGAGTTTGCATGCAGACTCCCAGAACCACGGCAGAGAAGCTGCGAGGGCTTGGGACCCGAGGACTGGTATTTATTTCATAAGTACTCAGGTGGTGTGTCCCCTGCTCTGAAATTTGAGAAACTTGACCAAGTGTTTCAGAGGAAAGTTCTTCCTGCTTTTCGAGGCTAGTCTTCCTGCTTTTCTGTGCTAGTCTGCCCATGAAAAGGTTTTTTTTTTTTTTTTCTTAACAACAAATGTAACACATGTTCGCTGTAACCAATTAGGAAACCAATCTAGTCTGCTTTTAATAAGTGATTAAAGATGGAACATTCACAGAATGATTCATGTGGAAATGTTCACTGGGGTGTTTTCTGCTTACCAATTTATATCTCTGGATCGTGATTAACAGCTACGTCAGCCAGAGGAAGGAGAGGGGAGAGCGTTTCTGGCCTGCCTAAATGGCTGCGTACAGGGTGGCTGCCAACTCCAGTTGGAACCCTATTCAAAGCTCCTGGGACACGCCAGCCTAGAGTAGCAAGGCTATCATTGAATGGGTGAAAAAAGCCCCATTCAACAGCTATTTCACTGATCATCTGTTATGTGCCAGACGTTTCCTGGACATCAGGGGTACAACCACGAACAGACCTTCGATTCCAGATTCCAGTAGGGGCAAGGTGTCCATGTAGTTTCAGCCTGGTCCAAGGAAAGTAGGTCATCCGAAGGATGCCAAGCCATATTCATCCACCTTTTCAGGAAATTCTTCCCCTTCAGGAGGACCTTCTTTCTACCTTGGAAAATGAAACTTTCATGAAATGCTGATACACATATCTGAGATCTCACATGCTTTGTGAAACAGGGGTTGACAAACTACAGCCCGTGGGCTAACGTGGGACTGCTGTCTATTTTATCAGCACACAGCCCTATTCATTCATTCATTCACATGTTGTCAATGGCTGATCTGTGCCATGGGCTCTGCAGGTGGCGCTGGTGGTAAAGAACACCCCTGCCAATGCAGGAGAGTAAAAGACCCAGGTTGGATCCCTGGGTTGGGAAGATCCCCTGGAGGAGGAGATGGAAAACCACTCCGGTATTCTTGCCTGGAGAATCCCATAGCCAGAGGAGCCTGGCAGACTACGGTCCATGGGGTCTCACAGTGTCAGACACAACTGGAGTGACTTGGCCATCTGTGCCATAGCAACAAAGTCCAGGAGCTGTAACAGTGTAGGAAACCTTTACTGTCTGGATCTTTCCATAAAAAACTGCCAGCTCTGTTCCAGAGAGCTTCCTGTGGCCACGCATGCATGTGTCCTCGCAGTCCGTATGATTGGGTGAGAAAGTTAAACATCAGTTTGTTCCGGTGCTTTGGAGTTCTGGAAGAGGCGAGGCCACTCTCCATCTCTGCACTTTTGCCTGCCTCTGCCCTGCTGAGTGGTGTTTTCTGGGCCCTTCTGGGTCATCAAAGGTCATCACACCTTCTCTGCTCTGTGGACTTCCCTTCGGGCCCCCGTGTGATGTCTGAGAGTCTTGCCTTAATCCACCAACAAGCTCTGGGTGGGAATTTAAGCCTTGTTTGGTTCTTTAGCTGATCTGCAGATAACACGGAGGGACAGCTGCCCCTGGAGCCAGAGTTGATAGAGATCAGGCAGAAAGTTGTTTGGAGAGGCCCGGGGTAGGTCCATAAACCATGCTGACAAGCCTCCCATGTCACTAACCGGTTGTATTCTTTCTCCTCCCCCATCACCAGGGTTCCTGTGTGTTGGGGGCTCTAATTACAGGTAGCAAGGATGCTAAGAGGCTCTTAATCCCCAGATCTTCTGGATGGATTTATGCTCCTGCGTGCCTTTGCTCTTTTATTCTCCAGTCAATTGGCTGGCTGAGCAAGAAGTCCAAATCCTTGGTGCATTCTGCCTCCTGGGAGGTTAATGATGCTTTGTGAAGGCTGCCAGCTCCCACTGGGACAAGTGAATCGTCCCAGAGCTGAGCTTCCAAGAATTTCTCAAGCTCATGACTCAAAGGGTTATGACGAAGGATGTAGGGAGAGGAGGGGAATTGGGCAGACTATAGAGTGGGTTTACATTTCACCTCTGCCCTTGGAAACTGGCTGGCTCTGAGCAAGACAATCCCTCTTTATTTATTTTCTTTCTTTTTTAAAAAAAATATAAATTTATTTATTTTAATTGGATTTTAATTACTTTACAATATTGTATTGGTTTTGTCATACATCAACATGAATCCGCCACAGGTATACACGTGTTCCCCATCCTGAACCCTGCTCCCTCCTCCCTCCCCATACCATCCCTCTGGGTCTTCTCACTGCACCAGCCCCAAGCATTCAGTTAAACATGTTTCAATGCCATTCTCCCAAATCATCCCACCCTCTCCCTCTCCCACAGAGTCCAAAAGACTGTTCTATACATCTGTGTCTAAAAAGATTTATCTGTTTATTTGGCAGCTCCTGTCTTAGTTATGGCATGTGGGATCTTTATAAGTTATCACTTAGTTATCACTTATTTGCAGTATGTGGGATCTAGTTCCCCGATCAGGGATTGAACCTAGGCTCCCTGCATTGGGATTGTGAAGTCTTAGCCGCTAGACCACCAGAGAAATCTCATGACAATCTCTCTTTAAACCACAGTTTTCTCATTTATAAAACTACCTAAGAGGAGGGTAAAAGGATACCATCCACTGCCAGCCCCATCCCAGGTGGTCAATAAAAGCAAGTTTCTTTTTCTTGTCAACTCCTCTGGTCTGGAATCTTGCATGGCTCCCTGCTACCAGCCCGATCAAAGACCAGGGAACCGGTCTTGGGACTGGAACCAGTGATGAACGCAGAAAACAGTGTCTCTGGCAGAGAAAACAGGAAGTGCAGAGGACCGTGGGTATTCATGAGTGTGGGTGTTTGTGCCCAGCAAGGGGAAAAGAGTGGAGAAGTTTTGGCCAAGCCAAGTCAGAAGGGCTACATGAGGAGTTTGGATCTGATAACAGAAAAACAAAACAAAACAAAACAAAAAGGAGCGGAGTCTTTTCAGCTGAAGAGGGATGTGATCTTGTACCAGTTTAGGGTGATGGCTTTGGCAGCTGCAGGGAATCTTGGTACATCCTTGCGGAAAGCACACGGTAGGTGCCTTTGTCCCTGTGACCTTCCTCGATGCCTGAGTTTTCAGAAGAGTTTGCAGGAGTGAGAGGAAAGCTGGTTCCTATGGAGAGTTCCAAGGTCACGCTCCAGAGCCTGGGACCCCTGCCTGATGCTGCATAAAAGCCCTGCCATTTTCCAGAGAAGAAAAGCTGTGGGTACAGGTGCTGTTGTCTTGCACATGAACCTTCTGTTGGTTGCTCCGTCAAGGCTAGCCCAGGGAGAAAGCCTGAGGTGTAGGCAGAAACTAAAATCAGGCTGTCTTCTCTGGGAGCCTCTCAGCCAGACATAGTCCACTACTTCCCTAGTGGCTCAGATGGTAAAGCGTCTGTCTACAATGCAGAAGACCCACCTTCGATCCTTGGGTTGGGAAGATCCTCTGGAGAAGGAAATGGCAATCCACTCCAGTACTATTGCCTGGAAAATCCCATGGACAGAGGAGCCTGGTGGGCTACAGTCTATGGGGTCACAAAAAGTCAGACACGACTGAACGACTTCACTTTCATTACCTAGCTAGAAGGTCTCGTTGAGCCTTGATTTTCTCATCTGTAAAATGGGCATAATAACAGTACTGACTTTGTAGTGTGGGTCTGAATATGGATAGAGGTATAGCATATACAGATCACAGTCAATACATGGTATGCATTGCTATTATCTTTTTTAGCTGCAAGACTGTTGTTGCTGTTTAGTCGTTAATTCGTGACCACCTTGATCTCAAGAGTCTTATCCAATACCATAGTTCAAAAGCATCAATTCTTTGATGCTCAGCCTTTTTAATGGTCCAATTTTCACATCCATACATGACTACCAGAAAAAATGTAGCTTTGACTGGATGGACCTTTGTTGACAAAGTAATATATCTGCTTTTTAATATGCTGTCTAGGTTTGTCATAGCTTTTCTTCCAAGAGCAAGAGTCTTTTAATTTCATTGGCGGAGAACGGATATATGTATAGGTAAGGCTGAGTCCCTTTGCTGTCCACCTGAAAGTATCACAATGTTGTTAACTGGCTATTTGCTGTTGTTCAATTGCTAAGTCATGTCCAGCTCTTTCGGATCCCATGGACTGTAGCCTGCCAGGCTCCTCTGTCCATGGGATTTCCCAGGCAAGAATACTGGAGTGGAATGCCATGCTCTCCTCCAGGGAGTCTTCTGACCCAGGGATCGAGCATATATCTCCTGCCTTGACAGCCATTTTTTTACCGCTGAGCCATTGGGGAAGCCCTTAGCTGCAAGATTGCAGGCTGATTTTTTTGTTTGTTTGTTTGTTTTTATCTTGAGAAATTTGAAAAATCAAGTGGAAAGAGAATTACAGTTCCTAATAATCCCAACACCTGTGATTTGCAGCAATGTTCATACCTAGAGACTTTAATATTTGTGTGTGAAGTCTCTAAGTCTTGAAAGGGTAGGGAATGACAGAAACTCAGATTTTATTCTTAGATTGACTGAATTAGCAATTTAGCACATCCCCAGCTTCATTAGCTGTGTGACTTAGGGATTAATTGCCCTCCCCTGGGGCTGTTTCCTCTGGTGTAAGATGGCAATCCTTCCTTCAGAATAGTAATCATTGAAATTAATAAGGAACTTAACTGAAATTCAGTTTAAGCAGTTTTTTAGTGCTGAGTGCATTTTATTCTAATTCCTTGAAAAATGGTCATTTATGTATGAGAGGTGAGATGACAAGAAAGTATGCTGTGGGTTTTAACACACAGTCCTATAGGCAGAGTGTTGGGCGGGCGTGAGCCCCACCAGGCACATCATAGATTTCAGACCTGTGGTCCCTTCCTTCCCTTTGACGCTGTGGATTCAGCCAGGAGAACTCCCACGGTGCCTTGGCTCCAATGTAAAGGCTCAGCATTCTCCCGTTGACACCTAATCCTTGTTGAAAACTGAGCAATCTTTCCAGAAAGGGAAAGGCCCTTTGCTCTGAGTCACGGGGTGGTCGGGATGTCGGTATTGTCTCCTGGAGCCAGCGGACCTGGAAGAGGAACTCCTCCCCGGCTCAGCATCTGGACCGCTGCCCGGGAGGATGTGTCTGCCCCGGGGCCAAGCCTGGCCCGGGAGGGGCTCTTCGCTCCAGCCTTGGCGCCAAGTGAGGTCCACTGGGGTCACTGGCAGGCCCCAGACGGATTCACTGGGGAAGACCTTCCTTCTGATCACCCTGTGCCAGCTTCAGCCCCACTCCCATCTCCCATCCGGTCACTGAGGGAGCCCTTGAAAGCCAAGACCAGACTTGCCAGCAGCTTCAGTGGATCCTGGAATAACATTCACGTTTGTACACTGGCTCACACAGCACAAGGCTGTAGGGGACAGTGGTCTAGAGCCTTCCACAACTCTTCCCTCCACATATTTTTTGCATCTCTCTTCAGCCTAGTGGTTCTTCCTGGGAGGTGGGTGAGGGGAGTTGGAGGAAACTGAGAGGAGGGTGATTTTGTCACTCAGGGGACAATTTTGCTGTTGTTTTTCAGTCTTCAAGTCGTGTCCCACTCTGCGACCCCATGGACTGCAGCATGGCAGGCTTCCCTGTCCTTTATTATCTCCCTGAGTTTGCTCAAACTCACGTCCATTGAGTCAGTGATGCCATCCAACCATCTCATCCTCTGTCATCCCTTTCTCCTCCTGCCCTCAATCTTTTCCAGCATCAGGGTCTTTTCCATGTTGACTCTTTGCATCAGGTGGCCAAAGTATTGGTGCTTCAGCTTCAGCTTTAGCATCATTCCTTCCACTTGTCATAACTTTGGGGGGAGGGTGCTACTTACTGACTGGTGTCTACTGGGTGGAGGCCAGGGATGCTCTTCAACTTTCTGTGATACACAGGACAGCTCCCATGGCACCAAGTTAGCCCGTTCAAAATCTCAGTAGTGTTAATGTTGAAAAAATAGTGAAAAAAAAAAATTCTCACTCCTCCAGAAAGCCTTCCTTGATTCCTTAAATGGCGGAGATAGGTTCTTTGACTCTCATGCAGTTCTGACCTTAGCTGTCAGAGCCTCTACCACTCTGTGGTCCCTGAACTCCAGGGAAAGAGCCTGGGTATCATTGAACCTACATCTTTGGCTTCCTTTCTCTCTAGCTTGTCAATCTCTGGAAGTCAGGCACTATTGTCATCCACACGTGTGTCTCAGATATGTCATAGAATCTAACTCATGGTAGGTACCAAGTAAATATTTGTTGAAAGAGCAAATGGATGGATGGATGGATGGATGGATGGATGGATGCAGTTGTAGGCTGAGACTCAAGAAAACTAAGTCATCTTCTTTTTATGTGTGTTAGTTGCTCAGGCATGTCTGACTCTTTGGGACTCTATGAACTGTAGCCTGCCAAGCTCCTTTATCCATGGAATTCTCCAAGCAAGAATACTGGAGTGAGTCGCCATTTCCTTTTTCAGGGAATCTTCCCGATCTAGGGATCCAGCCCGGGTCTTGTGCACTGTAGGCAGGTTATTTGACATCTGAGCCACCAGGGAAGCCCCATAATGCTCCCACGGGGCATGCTGTTGAACTTGCTTTCAATTCTAGTCCCTCCTTCCAGATTGGCTTAATACATTGTCTCCCAGTAGGCTGGTCCCTTTGAAAGTATGTGGACGGAAGTGTACTGAGCTCTTTGCAAAAGAGAAGACCCACCCTTTCGAGCTGAGATACTATTATTTTCATGTGTTACCCTGATAATATCTGTTATCCCTCCATGCTTAGGAAAGCCCTGGATAAAGGCTTTGTGCTGCAAACAGTACAGCCACAGTCTCAGGGTTCTTAATCTCTTATCTATGACTTTATTTTGGAAAATTGGGCTTGCTTCTAACTCCACCCTTTCCCCCCTAGCTCATGCTAATGCTTTCAACAAAGATCCCCGGAAGAGGAAATAGAATTGAGTTCATCCCAGCCAGGAATCATCCCCCCACAACCAGCCCAACCCCGGAGTGGGTGGAGGGGCTAGTGGGTCCCACCCCCGATTCAATTATGTACTATCAACTCCCTACACACCCTGGAGAATCACCAAATGGAGTTTAGAACAATGAGAATTTGAAGAGGAAAAAACAACAATAGATTTGGGGCTGTTGCCCTAAGCTACAGTTTCTCAACCTTAGTACTTTGGATATTGGCAGGGATGTTCAGTCCCCTCTGTAGTGTCTGACTCTTTGCGACCTCATGGACTGTAGCCTGCGAGGCTCCTGTGTCCATGAGATTTTCCAGGCAAGAATCCTGGAGTAAGTTGCCATTTCCTACTCCAGAGGATCTTTGAGACCTGTCTCCTGCCTATCCTGCATTGCAGGAGAAGTTTTTACCTGCTGAGCCACCTGAGTATCTGGGACTGGATAGTTCCTTGTGATTGGTGGGGGCCGGCGGGGGAGGGGTGGATTTTGTCCTGTGCACCCAGAATCCCTTGTTTTCACAATGT
Organism: Madoqua kirkii; assembly: GCA_006408675.1. Taxonomy (NCBI): domain Eukaryota; kingdom Metazoa; phylum Chordata; class Mammalia; order Artiodactyla; family Bovidae; genus Madoqua; species Madoqua kirkii. Next base: position 13,833 of record SJYC01102041.1, on the reverse strand, counting down.
CAACTGTTGACATTGGGGAAGGCACTGATCAAGATTTTTATCTGTGTCAATACCTAGGGAAGACTAAATGTTGGGCTAGTCAGAAGGGGTCCTGAAGTCTAGCCACAAATTCTTCATGAGCCTGCAGAGTGGACTTAGGGAAGTCAATAGAGCTTTCTGAGTCCTAGTGTTTGGACGGATAAAAGAGATAGCCATTGAATTTCCACTTATGTTCATGGGTTCACCATCTAAAATATGGTCATCATACATCTGTTATGTATGAAGCTCACGCAGTGATTTCATTCCCAGGACCATTTCATAAAGTTATGTCTCTGACCTCATCTCCTACTCCCTACTCTTTCATGCCCTAACCAGCCCCACCTCCTGGCTTCCCTGCTGCTCCTCCAACACACTGAGCACACTCCAACCTCAGGACCTTTGCACCTGCTGTTCCCTCTGCATGAAATGTTCTTGCCCAGGTATCTGTGTAGTTCTCTCACCTGCTTTAGATTTCTTCTCGTATGTGACTTTCTCAGTGAGGCCTTTGTGGAGCACTGTATCTAACCTCCCCTCCCCCACCCCCCGCATCCATTCCAACACACACATGCTCACACACACACACACAGACTCACACAATTCCCCTTTCTTGCTCTGGTTTTTCTCAATTTAACCTGCTGTGCACTTTCCTTACTTATTTTGTCCATGATCTCATCTCCTACACAAGGATGAGCGTGAAACCTGTGTCTGTCTTGCTCGCTGCTCTGTTTCCAGAGCCTGCAATGCCGCCTTGCCCCAAAGTCATCCTCAAAAATATTTGAATGGGTGAATGAGTGACTGGGTGGCCCTAGTGGTTATAAACCCGCCTGCCTATGCAGGAGATGCAAAAGACACAGGTTTGACTCCTGGGTGGGAAAGATCCCCTGGAGGAGAAAATGACAACCCACTCCAGTGTTCTTGCCTGGAGAATCCCAGGGACAGAGGAGCCTGGTGGGCTACAGGCTACAGGGTTGCAGAGTTGGACACGACTGAAGTGATTGAGCAAGCACACACATGGATGAATAAATTAAAACAGATCTTACTGGTCTTTGTTGTACACAAACTGAGGATCAGAAAGCTTCAAGCATTTGTCCCAGTTAGTAGGAGGGCCAACAGTTGATCCCTGTTCTATTTGTCCCATGAGCCAGATGGCCCTGCCACACTAACAGACTCACTCTGCCTGGATAGTGAGAGAGACAGGACTTAAAAACACAATTATACATCGAATGAATTGCTTATGATTTTGCAAGGCCTTCTAAGGCAAGTGTAGATGATTCAAATCATGAAGGTCTCGCTCTTTTGAATCTTTTTAACAAATAAAGATGCGGGAGGAGGGGGACCCCTGTCTCTACAATAGGATATCTATGTTCATGGTCGTTTTAGATTTGAGTTTCAACAGAAGTCCTAACGAATGAAGGGAAAAACATCACCGTATGTTTATCCTCATTGTTTCAAACCCAACTCGTCACGGCATTCTGTTTTTTAAATAGACTTTCTGGAAAACAACAATATCCGTCTGCTACCCGCGCCCTTGCTAACTCCTGCAAAACAAAACGGCCATAAATAGGACTTGGGAAGCAATCATTTGCTCGTGCTGACTCAAATAGGAACAGTAGAAAGTTCAGCTGCATCACACAATGGCTGGTTCCTGGTGGAATTAAGTGTGTGTGTGTGTGTGTGTGTGTGTGTGTGTGTATCTTTTGGGTCTGGGGCTGTGGCTAGAGTCTTTTCAGTTACAGAATGAGGCCCTACTTTTTCTTTAAAAAAATTTATTGGGGCGTAATTGCTTTACAATGTTGTGTTAGTTTCATCTGTGCAGCAAAGTAAATCATCTATTGTTGTCGCTGTTCAGTCGTTCAGTCCTGTCCATCTATTTGTGACCCCAAGGCTTGTAACACACCAGGCTCCCCTGTCCTTCACTATCTCCCAGAGTTTGCTCAATTTCATGCCCATTGAGTTGGTGATGCTCCCTAACCATCTTATCCTCTGCAGCCCTCTTCTCCTTTTGCCTTCAATCTTTCCCAGCATCAGGGGCTTTAACGATGAGTCGGCTACATATATCCCTCTTTTTTTTGGATTTCCTTCCCGTTTAGATCATCACAGAGCATTGAGTAGAGTTCCCTGTGCTATACAATAGGTTCCCATTAGTTTTCTATTTTGTACATAGTATCAGTAGTGTGTGTATGTCAATCCCACTCTCCCAATCCGTTCCATCTCTTTTTCACTCTCTTACATTTGTTCTCTGAGCCTGTGTCTCTATTTCTGCTTTGCACATACCCTTGTTTCTTGAATGCTCCAGTGCTCATGGGGGTGAAATTCACCATGAGATTCTGGTGTCTAAGGCAGGGGGTTCCAAAGCCGTGACATCAACAGCTATTGATGGCAGCATAATAGCCGACATGCTTGGCTTTCCTGCTGTGGCTGCTGGATGCATTGTGCCTTGTTGTCCTCAGAAACCACTCGCATGGCACGCTTTGAGGTCTTGGGGTTGCCGTTGACCTAGCCCCTTGCATTAATGAGAATAGACCTTCCCAGTGATCCCCTTTCCCTGGCCTTGTTTCAGGTTCTTAGTACAGTCCACGAACTCACTTAGTCTCTAGTGCAACAGTTGGAAGCAGGCCTTGTTTCCATCCCTTTTTAATCTTCAATGCGACCCTTGAAAACAGGTCCATTCCCTTTCAAAATATGGAAAAGTGAGGGTCAAAAACACACAGTGACTTATCTCCAGACACAAAACTAGGAAACAGCCAAACTGAGATTCGAATCCAGAGAGCGGGTCCCAAAGTGGCATTCTAAACCTTCAGGATACATTGCTTCCACCTGTGTTTCTAAAGTCCTGGCTTCCCTGGTGGCTCAGAGGTTAAAGCGTCTGCCTGCAATGTGGGAGACCTGGGTTCGATCCCTGGGTCAGGAATTTTCCCTGGAGAAGGAAATGGCAACCTACTCTAGTATTCTTGCCTGGAGAATCCCAAGGACAGAGGAGCCTGGTAGGCTACAGTTCACGGGGTCACAAAGAGTTGGACATGACTGAGCCACATCACTTCACTTCACCCTAAAAGACAGTGATGTCAGCACCCCCTAATTTATTTATATTAAAAAAATATATTTATTTATTTGCAACATGTTTCCTGACCAAGGATTGAACCCAGGCCCCCTGCATTGGGAACATGGAATCTTAGCCACTGAGCTACTAGGGAGGTCCCATCCACCTAATTTAAACATGTATTGTGTCCTTACTTGGATGACTTCTGGTTTCTAAAAATCCTCACATCAACTTTCCAAGGACTTAACTAGCCATTTCCATGCCCTATTTTTTCAGGCTTAGAATCTAGGCTAAGAAAGTTAAGGGACTTTGATAGGATTCCACCATCAGAAAGTGGGCAGAGGCATGCACTGAACCCCAAATTGTCTAGATGCAACTTATTTAAGATTTTTTTTTGATGTAGACCATTTTTAAAGTCTTTATTGAATTTGTTACCACATTGCTTCTGTTTTATGTTTGGACTTTTTGACCATGAGGCCTGTGGGATTTTAGCTCCCCAACCAGGGATCGAACCTGCACCGCCTTGCATTGGAAGTTGAAGTCTTAACCACTGGATCTCCAGGAAAGTCCCTAGATTCAACTCATGAATGTCTAAATTTCTAGCCTTTGTTCTTACACTATTCAGCAGCCTTATAGTCTCTCCCTACTAGTGTTTATAACTACCTTGCTGGCTGATTTGGGTTTTCTTCCAGTTTTAACTTGTGATCTTGGTCAAATTGCTTCATCTCTGTGCTTCAGTTATCTCATCTATAGAATGGCGATGATCATACTACCTGCTGCAAAGGATCAATATAAAGACTTAAGTGAGCTCTTATAAACTTCAGAACCCTTCCTGGCATGTGAATGATTATTGTTATAGTTTCTGTCATTATTGTATCTTATTAGAAGTTGTTTCTCCTTTTGTCTGTTGCAGGAAAGTCAGTCCTATCTGTCATTTCTACATACCCGTCTTCTCTGCTTACTGGTTCTAACACCTCAACCCTGCTGTTCATGAAAAGCCGCCACATCCATGAAGCCTTCCATGGTTTTTCCAGGTCTCATGGACTTCTCTCCCCTCTCCAAATCACTCCAGCCTGTATCAGACACAGCACAGAACCGTGTGCTTCTATGAATATGCCGTTTCCTGAGTGCCATCATTTCCTCCTCAATCAGGTATCATCCTGCGCTGTTGTGAGTAACCCCTCCTTCTTGAGAAATGGTCTTCTCCTGACTCAGGCACCAATATCTAGACTTTGTCTTTTGTTGGCCCAGAGGGCTTAGGGAAGTACTGAGGCCACTGGGGTTTGGCAAGGAGCTGGGTGAGAATCCTGTTTAACTGCCTAACCATCATTTAATTTCTGAGGCTGTGGGCACCTCATTAGTATATAGGTGATAATCACCCCTACCTTTCGAGGGTGGTTAGAAGCAATCAGTGAGAGAATGTCTATGCAAATGCCTGTATCAGATACTAGATTAGATCCTTCTTAATAATGGCAGCACAGCATTCATCAGCCATTTAGAAAATATCTGTGCTAAATATTCTCTTTTCTTTTTAAACTTAATTTTAACTTCTATTAGAGTATAGTTGTTTTACAATGTTGTATATTAGACATTTTACATATTGTTGTTGTTTAGTCTCTAAGTTGTATCTGACTCCTTGTGACCCCATGAACTACAGCATACCAGGCTTCCATGTCCTTCACTATCTCCCGGAGTTTGTTTGAACTCATATTCATTGAGTCAGTGATGCCATCCAACCATCTCATCCTCCCTCAGTCACCCCCTTCTCCTCCTCCTTCCTCTGGAATGAGTGAATATATGGAGAAGGACCTTGGCTCTCATACCGAGCTGTCTGTGTCTCAGCTGTATTACTTACCTGCTATGTGGGGAGAGTTAATTAACCTCCTTAAGCCTTGGTTTTCTCATTGTCAAAAGGAAGATTATAATATGCAGCTCACAAAATTGGTATGAACTATAATTTAAAACCTAGGCATACAGAGATGATTTATTACCTGGTAGTTATTGTTATCAACGTATTTCCCTCCCTTCTCACCTCTCTCTCTTTCCTTCCTATCATAGCAACTCACACAGTCTATTGAAAATATCTGTTCTCTCATCTATCACTAGAGCGTGAGCTCCTTAAAGGAATGGATGAACGTCTTTCTCTCTGAAGGTGGATGGATGAATGGATGATGGTTCATCACTGAATGGATAAATGAGTGAATGGGTGCATTGATGGATAAATGAAAGACAGGAGGCTGGATGTAGGTAGGTAGGTAGCTATATATATGCGTGTAACCCACTCCAGTATTCTTGCCTGGGAAATCCCATGCACAGAGGAGCCTGGTGGGCTATAGTCCTTAAGACTGCAAGAGAGTTGGACTTGACTTTGCAACTAAACAAAAATGGTTTCATGAATGAAGGGATAAGTACATGGCTGGCTGGCTGCCTGGCTAGATGGATGGAAAGTTATGTGTATGTATAGATAAATGGATATTTGGATGGATTCGTGGATGTATGGATGAATGATGAGAGGATGGATGCATGCATGGATGGGTGTACATAGGTATGTATGTATGTCTGTGTGACTTAATTAATAGATAAGTGAAAGTTTAGATGACTGAAAAAATGAATAGATGGATAAACAAATGTATGTGTATGTATGAATGGGTGCATGTTTGGATGCATGAATACAGGAATAAACTGATGAGTGGATTCATTAATGAATGGATGACAGAAGCATTTATGCCTGTATAGATGGGTGGATGATTGAGTGGTTTTGTGGATAAATGGATAAATGGGTGATTAGTTTTAAAATTGTGTTCTGGTACTTAGCTATATTTTTATCCTAAATCTTTATCATTGAGGGTTCTGATCCCTTCTCTGAACCCCAGCATGGGAAAAGAATGTACTAGAATAATCTACTCTGTGTCCCATAAAAGGATGCCTGGTAAAACATGGCACCACGTTAAATGGATGTGGTGATCAATATCACTGCAGAAGTGTTCACTATAATTGTCTCTAAATGCCTTTTCAATATGATATCTCAGAAATGGATTCAAAGCTTAGTCCAACTTCCTCCACACTAGAGGTTAAGACTAGAGGGGAGCCCAGATGCCATGTGTTTTGACACTTTTGACTTTTCAGACCTGGAAATCGAAGCCCAGAGAAGGAAAAGGACTTGCCCAAGGTCTCACAACAGATGTATGTCAGACCCTGAAACAAAAACTCATGGGCTGAGACCAGGGTTTCTGCTTCAAACTGCTGCTTGGTTTCCTCTGTTTTGTCAGAACTTCTGGCCTCAGATGCTTTGGAACATCCTCAGATAAAGACCTTCTCTCTTTTTGGCTCCAACACCCACGGGTCCCAAGAGCCAACTTGAACTTGTTCATCTGCTGTGTGACAGTCGTTGACTTAGCCGCCAACACCTGGCCCATGGAGCAGTTGGAAGGATTTAGAGAGACAAGGAATTTGCCTTGTGTGGGTAGATTCTGAAGTTTGCCCTCTGGGCTTTCAGCATTTAATGCTTCCCTCTTGTCTCCTGACTTTCTAAAGGGAAATCTTTCTTCTCTTTCTCTTTCATTAATAGAATAAAAGGAAGGAAGACAGACACACACAGAGAGTTTGCCCTAGTTATTCAACAAAGGCCCCCCACAAAGATTGTGTTTGCTCATCCCTGGGGCCATGGGGGCCCTCTTAGTCTTCCTGGAATCTTCAGAGCGGTGGTAATGAACTCGAGCCCTTCCTGCGCTAGGGCTTGGCCCTCCCTTCCTCCCTCCCTCTCTCCTCCTCCCACCTTGCCTTGGAACTGCCAGGGTGTTGAGCAGAACCCCATTGCAATGGTTTTACATTTCACCTATCTCTGGGTTTCTGAAATTTCCTGTCTTGAAAGAATCTAAAACTCCATAGCCGGAGCCCTCTTACCTGGGAGGGTCACCTCATCTGGTCTCTCAGGGCACAGGTGGGAGTAACAACAACCATGGCAGCAACATCCATAATAGCAACGACTGCATCCAAAGAGCTGACCGTGTGCCGGTCACTGATGTATCTCACTCGGTCTCCACAGCAGCACTGGGAAGGGCACACTGCGCACATCCTCATTTGATGGATAAAGAAACCGAGGCATGGAAAAGGCCACCCAGCTCGGGTTCCAGCACTGTGTTTAATGACTTCGTTATACTAGGCACCATACTGAGTGCTTACCTGGTTTAATTCAGTTCTTCTTTATGACTTAGCCAGGTAATCAGTATCCTTATATTTACAGAGATGATCATACTGGGAACAGAGGTTGAGTCGCTTGTCCAAGGACACACCACACAGCTGGTAATGACAGAGCTCTATGCCGTCTTCCCAGGGGCAGTGACTTTGTAAATATTTTGTAGAATTATAAAGTCATGAATATTTGGAGATGGATGGGACTGTGAGGAGCATCTAGGTGAAATATTAGAGGTGAAAGAGAGGCAAAGTGACTCACCAACAGTCATAAGGCTGGTTAGCTACAGACTTCCTAGAAGAGTTGTAGAATAATAATAGTTATCATTATTATTTCACAATTTGAAATCGTGATTATGATTATTTTAAGAATTGCAATGGGCCTTGGGATCTTTTGTCAATGCACACTCTCTTCTGTGCAAATCAAATTGCAAAGTCATTAAAATAATAGCTACTTGTAAAGTAGCCTGGTGGGGCATTTGAAGACACCATCCCACTGAAACGCTCACATACACACACACACACACACACACACACATGGGATCTAGTTCCCTGGCCAGGGATCGAACCCAGGCCCCCTGCACTGGGAGCTTGGAGCCTTAGCTACTGGACCACTGGCAAATCCCAATATTTCATCTTAAGTGAGCTTCCAGGACAAAGTTTCTTAGATAAGGAGGAACTTTCAGGAGATACATGGAATAGGACATTATATGTAACATTAAACCACACAGTGGAAACGCTCCCTTTTCTATTTCTTCCCACTCCTTTGGTTCTTCAGGAAGCAAATCCTCATTTGGTTCTTTTACTGCTTTAATTCCTCCAACACTTGCTCATCTCTCTTAAACAGGAGAGCTCCCCACAGGCCCAGAGCCCATTCAGGGAAATCTGATTAGAATTTAGCATCAATTGTTGTGTTCTTTGTGTTTATTTTCAAAGCAACTTTCTACTTGGCTGGGATGCCAATGACTGGAGTAATATACAGTTGTCTTTTGAAATGCAGTGATGTCCGTACGTAAAAACTTTAAGCTGAAAATTTTCAGAGATGTGAATAAGCATCTGCATGTCCAATCACATTGTTAGTTCGCTTGTAGGATGTACATTCTCAAGTGTATGCCTCCTCTACAAGTGGTTGACTGTACAGAGCTCTATAGAGTCAAGTAGTTCAGCAGTTTCATAGCTAGAACCTGTGGCATCAATATCAGACATGAGTGAAATTGTACTTGCTCTCCGTCTGTATTGCTGACAGTTGTTCAGCTCTGCCATCTCTCACCTCCTTTCTCTCCTCCAGTTAGTAACTCTTCTGGAGACGTATCAACAACCTCAGATATGCAGATGACACCACCCTTATGGCAGAAAGTGAAGAGGAGCTAAGGAGCCTCTTGATGAAAGTAAAAGAGGAGAGTGAAAAGGTTGGCTTAAAGCTCAGCATTCAGAAAACGAAGATCATGGCATCCGGTCCTATCACTTCATGGGAAATAGATGGGGAAACAGTGGAAACAGTGTCAGACTTTATTTTAGGGGGCTCCAAAATTACTGCGGATGGTGACTGCAGCCATGAAATTAAAAGACGCTTACTCTTTGGAAGAAAAGTTACCAACCTAGATAGTATATTCAAAAGCAGAGATATTACTTTGCCGACTAAGGTCCGTCTATCAAAGCTATGGTTTTTCCTGTGGTCATGTATGGATGTGAGAGTTGGACTGTGAAGAAGGCTAAGCACTGAAGAATTAATGCTTTTGAACTGTGGTTTTGGAGAAGACTCTTGAGAGTCCCTTGGACTGCAGGGAGATCCAATCAGTCCATTCTGAAGGAGATCAGCCCTGGGATTTCTTTGGAAGGAATGATGCTAAAGCTGAAACTCCAGTACTTTGGCCACCTCTCAAGGAGTTGACTCATTGGAAAAGACTCTGATGCTGAGAGGGATTGGGGGCAGGAGGAGAAGGAGACGACTGAGGATGAGATGGCTGGATGGCATCACAGACTCGATGGACGGGAGTCTGAGTGAACTCCAAGAGATGGTAATGAACAGGAGGGCCTGGCGTGCTGCGATTCATGGGGTCGCAAAGAGTCGGATATGACTGAGCGACTGAACTGAACTGAACTTGCTTGTTCACCCGATGCCAGCCCCCATAGGCCAGCTGTTGTACTAATCTTTTCAAGGTACTACACCGTAAGATTAAAAATGCTATTTTTATATTTTGTGTTTGTTTTTATGTATTATTTACAAGAAAAGAGTTATAAACCTATTACAGTACAGTACTATATAGTTGATTGTGTTATTTGGGTACTTAGGCTGACTTTGTTGGACTTACAAACATGCTTTCTGAATAGAACCCATTCACAGTTAGGTGTCTATGCATGCATGCTCAGCTGCTTCAGTAGTGTCCAACTCTCTGTGACTCCATTGACTGCAGCCTGCCTGGATTTCCCAGGTGAGAATACTGGAGTGGGTTTGCCATGCCCTCCTCTAGGGGATCTTCCAACCCAGGGATCGTAGCCACGTCTCCTGCATCTCCTGCATTGCAGGTGGACTCTTTACTGCTGAGGTACCAGGGATGCCCTGTATGTAGGGAACTTACTAAAAATATTAGACAATAAAATGAGTTGGCATGAAGAACAACATGAAGTCTAATAGTGCAGACAATTTATGGAGGTTGCAAAAGTCTGAGGATAATAAAGAATGGCTGATGTTTAGGGAGGTACCAGTCTAGATAAGAAATGGAGAGGCAGGAGGCAAGGTGACCATGGGGAAAGGGTGCCTTTTCTGAGCCGCAGGAAGGTGCTATATACACTAGCTGTAGTTATGGAAGCTGGCAATGGATAAGGAATGGTCGAGCGGTATAAGGCAGGATAAGCTTGCTGTTGTCACAAATAACCCCCACACTTCAGTGGTTTTACCCAGTGGAAGGTCAATCAGGATGCCCTCCACCAGTGACCACCAACTGGTGCTTCTTCAGGGACCCAAGTTCCTTCAAAGCCCTAGTCTCTCCATTTAGCTGGTGACTGATCATCATGGGCGGTTTTCGTGGACCACATCAGGATGTATACTCATCCCTTCTGGCACATCCCATTGGCTGCAGCACTATCATGTGGCTACACTAACTGCAAAGGGTTCTGGGAAACAGATTGGGGGATGGTACAGCTAGTCAGTCTCTGTTTTTGATGGCTAGTTCATTCAATTTATTTAGCCAACATTCATTCAATATTTTAATATTTACTCATTCAATATTTATTGAGCAGCTATCTTATGCCAAGCATTTTTGCATCTCCATTTAAAATCAGGATGTATACTCATCCCTTCTGGCACATCCCATTGGCTGCAGCACTGTCATGTGGCTACACTAACTGCAAAGGGTTCTGGGAAACAGATTGGGGGATGGTACAGCTAGTCAGTCTCTGTTTTTGATGGCTAGTTCATTCAATTTATTTAGCCAACATTCATTCAATATTTTAATATTTACTCATTCAATATTTATTGAGCAGCTATCTTATGCCAAGCATTTTTGCATCTCCATTTAATTAAAGTGATGGCTTGACCCTTTTCATGTGTGTTTGGAGATCATTTATAAGATAGTTTTGAAAACTTATTTGCACGTCCTGTATTTTCAGCTAGAGTGGCGATTCTACTCTTTTCATGCATTTAGAGATAATCTGTGAGATGTTTGAAAAATTAATCCCATGTAATATAGTGTATTTAAATGATCTTTTCAGAAATAATTACTCACTTTCAGTGGGGATACTTGAGGGTAAGGGACATATCTTATGTATTATCCCCAAATACCTAGTATTGAGCCAGGCACATAAATGTTTTGCAGAAAAGAAGTTTCTAGACACAGTGACTACATCACACTGGCACTGGACTAGCGAGTTGGGTTGCCCACAAACAGTCGAGCTCTTCACCCACATCACTGTCTCATTAAGCCAGGACAGAATCCCAAGACTGAAAAGAAGGGTACTCTTGGATCCTTTCCCATATCTCCTGGTTGCTATGGGAACATGCCATCTGGCAGCCACAGGTCAGGAGAGGCTGGGGGCCCTTGACATTCTGCAGGGCCTCCTACCAGTGAGCCCTGATATCCATTCTTTCACCCAAAGCACAGGTGTCCCTTTACCTCAGCCAGAGGGAGTATTTTCTGCTTAATAAGATCTACATGAACTTACCTGTTGAACTTATCCAAGGGCAAATTCCTCCAAAGAGTGGGATTCGGGGAGTATCCCAGGACAGCTCATTCATCTACCGTGTGTTGAATGTCAGTTCAGCACTTCCAGACTCTATGCAGCTTTTATGTGTAAGTTGTTTCTTTGGACATCTACCTTGGGAATGATTTGGGGTCATGGCATATCCTGAAACCACATTGCTCATAATATTTCGAGGCTATCTCTTTCCTCCTAGTCATGTGATCCACATAGTAAAGATCAGTTAGGATCATGCTATTAAAAAAAGATGCCCTTGAACCTATATCTTGGGACATTTCCCCATGTCATTAACATTATTTATATGTTTTTAATGTTTCCATAATTTGGCTCTTTATCAAAGATTTTTAAGTAGGGAAGAACATTATCAGATTAGAATTTTTTAACTTCAGAATGAAGATGGGGTAATGGAAACAGAGATGCAGGTGAGAGTGAAAAAAAGATAAGAGGCTGGTGGAATAATCTGGAAACAAGCACTGGATCTCAGAGAAGCAGCCGTGTGTGCTGGGTAACCTTGGACTCCCCATGGTCTCCTAATCCATAGGCACACTCAGGAATGTTCAGCTTCCTCTTCTCTATTCCCACTGGGCTACAGAAGACCTCCTTTATGGGAAAAAAAAAATCAATTTTGACCAAAAGATGCATTAATAAGTTCTGATATTTAAAATTTCCCAGTATGAGGCTATCAAACTTTGAAGCAGGTCCCATTGTATACCTTTTCAACCACAATTTGAAATATTTTTTTTTTAAATTTTTATTTTTTGTTTAATGCTTATTCCATTTCACAGCACTGCATTGGTTCTGCCATACATTGACATGAATCAGCCACAGGTGTGGACGATCTCCCCATGTTAAAGCCCCCTCCCACCTCCCTTCCCTGCCCATCCCCCCGGTTCATCCCATACACCGGCCCCAAGCATCCTGTATCCTGTATTGAACATAGACTGGTGCTTCATCTCCCATATGATTGTATACATGTTTCGTTGTCCTTCTCCCAGATCTTCCCACCCTCTCCCTCTCCCTCTGAAGCCAACAGTCCGTTCTATACCTCTGTGTCTCTTATATTGTCTCACTTTCGGGGTCATCATTATTGTCTTCTAAATTCCATATATATGTGTCAGTATACTGTATTGGTGTTTTTCTTTCTGGCTTACTTCACTCTGTATAATCGGCTCCAGTTTCATCCATCTCATTAGAACTGCGTCAAACTTATTCTTTTTGAGGGCTGAGTAATACTCCATTGTGTATATGTACCAAAGCTTTCTTATCCATTCATCTGCTGATGGACATCTGGGTTGTTTCCATGTCCTGGCAATTATAAACATTGCTGCAATGAACATTGGGGTACACGTGTCTCTTTCAATTCGAGTTTCCTCAGTGTGAAATATATTTTTAAAAATGACTTTGAAAAAAGGCGAACCTGACCTTAAATCTTCATTGTGTTTCTTGCTAGCTGTGTGACCTTGAGCAAGCCACTTAACCTCTCTGAGCCTCTCAGCTTTCTCTTTGGAAAATTGCTCCCTGCTCCTCAGGATAAAATGAGACATTGCACAGAGCCCATCTGAATACTTAGAACATGGTAAATACTCAATAACTACTGCTTGCTCCTCTCTTCTCAGATGCAGGTTAGATTCTTGCCACATTGCTATCTCTCAAGAACAGCAGTGAGAGACAAGCCTCAGACAAAGACAGTGGCTTAATCATCTCATCCTCCTGGCTGCTGACCTCACTGGGGCCAAGGCTTGTTTGCCTTGGAAGATGTGCTGATGGCTCCCAAGGTGGTTTGTTTAACTGATGGCCTTTGAGGGCTGGGGCGAGGGATCAGGAGACCTAGAGAGGCTTGGGTCAGATCAAAGGGGCTTGCCAGACAAGCTGGGGCAGAAGCCTGGTGAGGCATTGATCCAAAGTGGAGTGACTGGTTAAGCTCTATTGCTTTTGGGAAGCTGGCTCAACGTGCCACTTATGGAGAAAGGTGGGGCCTTTAATTCCTTGATGATGGCTTGGACATTGAGACACTTTGGAGAGGAGGAAGTATATTTGTGAAGGTGGTGGTTTTACGTGATGATGTTCCTGGCCCAAAGGGTTCCTGGCATCCTCTCTTTTCCATGTTGATAGACTTCATGTGACACATTTGGCCTTGGTAGGAATGTAAACTCTTCCTTCCCAAGCAGCTCTATAGAGGGAGTCTTATGGGGAGAGGGGGATTCTTTAATAACCAATTAAATATTTTACTAAGTAGTCATCTTTATAATGTGTTAATCATGTAAATTTGGCTATTGCTAAGCATCCATCTATCCATCCACCTTTTCACTCATTCACTTATTCACGCATGTGTTTTTTACTTGTTTATCCATCATCCATTGATTGATTGATTTACCCATTCGTCCATC
>SJYC01102040.1:0-13798 GCA_006408675.1 Madoqua kirkii | reverse complement strand
ATCCATCCACCCACCCACCCATCCACCCATCCATCTGTCCATCTATCCATCTGTTCATCCTTTCATGCCCTCACCTACCCATGTATCTCTTTAACCACCCAATATCCATTCAGCCCCTCAGTCATTTTATCCTCTGTTCTTAAACTAATTATTCCATCCATGGACTTTCACTGAGTACTCACTCTGTCCCTAGTCCTACTCTAAGCACTGGAAAGATTTGACTTTGGCTTCTGAGAAGTACATGGTTCTCCTGGCAAAACCAACATATAATTAGATAATTACCACCAGCAGGAAAAGTGGAAATTAGGGTCTCTTAAAGTTTGGGGTAGCTTTATGCCAAGTAAATATCGATGCAGTCCCAACTGAGTGTCTCTGGACAAGTTCCTGTAGTTTAAAGGTGAGATAGATGGAGTACGTGAAACTGAGGGAAGAGGCCAAGTTCTCACTTTTCAGAATCTTTAGCCCCTTTTGCATATCTGTCAAGTTTTCAGCTCCTTTCCTTTTCTAGCAATCTCACTTCTAGAAATCAGCTTGGAAACAACCCAAACATCCAACTCCAGGGAACTGTTTCAGTACATTTTGGTACATCTGAACAATAAGGCACTGTGCAACATTTGAAATGCAAAAGGTAGAAGTTTACGGGCTGATAGGAAAAAGAGTTCAAGACATAGTGTCAAACATAGAAAATTAAGCCGCAGAACGGTGTTTCTGGAAGAATCACTCTGTGCAAAACATATGAGATCACACAGATGTGCCCACCTCTCTCTCCGGTGTATCACAGATCCTTCTTTCATTTTGGGTGCAAAGAGAAGCTTTCTAGAAAAACCAGAATCTGCTTTTCCCTCACCACTACACTCCCCAAACCTAGACGTGCTAACACTCACACTTAGTTGCTCAGTTATATCCGACTCTTTGTGACCCTATGGACTGCAGCTTGCCAGTCATCTCTGTCCATGGGACTCTCCAGGCAAGAATACTGGAGTGGGTAACCATACCCTCCTCCAGGGGATCTTCCCAACCCAGGGATCAAACCTGCATGTTCTGCATTGGCAGGTGGATTTTTTTTTTTTTTATTTTACCACCGAGCCACCAGGGAAGACCCAAACCTAGAAGTGTGCCTGATATATAGCAGACATTCAATAAATATTTACTGAATGAATTACATGGATGTATGATAAAATGACAAACTATCACTATTGACTTTGGGGCACAGAACTAAAGCTTTTGTTTGGGACTTTTGGCTTTTCTTTTACTACATAAAATAGATGAATGTTTTATTGCAAAACTTTGAAAATTTAGAAATAAAGTACAAACATGTTCTGTCTTCCTGGTCTCCGGGAAGGGATTATACAGTGGGGGCTTATACATCTCCGTTTATTCACGCTGTTTTTCATGTGCAATTAGGGAAGGGGGCCTTGTGTGTTTCAAGCCTCCACACTCCCAGGGGAGAAAAAGCCAGACCTGTCACAGAAAACAAACATCTGCTTGTGTGTGTGTGTGTGTGTGTGTGTGTATGTGTTGTGGTCCATAAAACCCCAGACCCCCATTCTGGAGTAGGAGCTGACATTAGGGAGCTGTTGATTGTCCCTTGGTGTGACCTCTTACACAATGCCAGGGACAGCTCGGCAGCTTAGGAAAAGGAAGAAAACAAACAAAAAAGTCGGCTGAGTCTGTTTGTTCTGAAGAAACTCAAAGAGGTGTTTGACAGTCAGTAAATGCCAGCTTAGCTGTTGTTTTTAAACTCCAACATGGGAGGAGGGAGGCCAGGGCAGGGATGGGGGTGGGAGGAATGTAGGAGGGCCATACAGGGAGAAATGCGGAGAAGAAGGACCCCGATGGGGTGGGGGTGGGGGAACCTGCAAGCAGAGCAAATTGAGTGGACTTGATAGGAGACTTGGAGGGGACTGATTTGGGACCTTTGACCTCTTAGGTGTTACCAATCATTTCTTTTTTTAAATCACTTTTTTAACTCACTACATTTTATTCTATTGTAATGTTCCATATTTGGAAGGCAAGCAAAACCAGCTGTCCCATTCTTTTTAGATCTAGATAGCAACATGAAAAATAGGTTGGATGTAGTTCCCAGAGTTAGAAGACCTAGAGGCTAAGGACCAAGGGCCTTATTGGCACAGAGAAACAAGATGGGCAGTTTGGAAGACATGCTCACATTCGTGACTCTAGAAAGATAATAGTGCCACCTGAGTTTCAATCCTTTATTCACTCACTTGGGCATTGATTCATTGATATTCTCCTCCTTCCCTTTCTCCCTCCCAATCCTTCCTTATTTTCCCCCTTTACAAGTATTTATTGAGCTTCCCCCACATGCCAAGCACTGTTCTGGGGTCCCGGGGACTTTGGTATTAAAGAAGTCAAGGAAAAGACCTTGCTCTCACGATGTTTCCATTCAAGTTGCAGAGACATGAAACCAACAACCGTGTTGAGTAGTCATCAAGACTAAGATGGGCAATCAAGCTGGATAAGGACAAGCGAGTGGGGAGTGATGGGGCTGCTTCAGACAAGGTGGTCAGGGAAGGCCTTTCTGTGGACACTGGAAGAAAGACCTGGATGAAATGAAGGAAAGAACCAGGTGGTTCTCTGGGAAGGTAGAATTTGAGAGGGACTCCATGTGTGTACCAACCTTCCCCTTGGGGAGGAAGGGCAAGCAGATTGTTTCAAATCCATTTCCTCTGCCCATGGTGGACATCCATAATCCACCAGAGAAGATTTTAGCTGAGCCTGAAGGTGGCCTTATATCGCTAGAATCCACTTCACCTTGGGTATACTAGCAACCCAGCCAGCTACAATGAACTGAAATTGGTTCTCAAGACACACCCTATTTGCTTGCCCTAAACAGAGAGGGCAGATGCTTTAGGACAGACACCTTTCTTGTTAAGTGTTATGTCTGTGGCTGGGCTGTGATCCTGCCTCAGGGATGGTTTTAAGTGTCTCTGAATGAATGGATGAGTGAATGAGAAGAAGAGTATCCAGAGGAGAAGCCCAGAAGCTGGAAATGGTTGTGTGCATTCTGGGAACAGCAGGTAGGCCATGAAAATGAGAGAAAAAGGAGAAAAGATCTTATTCTGGATGCCTGGGTGCATGCTAGGTTGCTTCAGCCATGCCCAGCTCTCGTGACCCCATGGACTGTTGCCTAGCAGGCTCCTCTGTCCATGGGATTCTTCCGGCAATATTGGAGTGGGTTACCATACCCTCCTCCAGGAGAGTTTCCTGACCCAGGGATCAAACTTGTGTTTTTTTGTCTCCTGCATTGGCAAGCAGGTTCCTTACCACTAGCGCCACGACACTTGAAAATAATCACTGAAGACATTTGAGAAGGACAAGGGCATGATGTGAGTTGTTCATATAACACAGTCATTTGTGTGAGTGTTCCTAGCAGTCCAGTGACAGGCAATATTAATAGAAGTAGTCTAGACGTGGTCATAATAATTGCTAATCGCTTTTGTGTCTTTCCCTGTGTGTGATGCTGATTATTTTTATTATTCTCAGGGCAATCATTTAGATGCTATAATTATTGCCATTTTATAGATAAGAAAACTGAGCCCTGGAGAAAACTAACTCACCCAGGGTCAAACCAGCAGTAACTGATAATGAGTAGCTGAACGGGTTAAATATATTTCTGATTGAAATTGGGTAACTCTGCCTTCCTTGTCCCACAAAGGTTTAGCTACATTTTCTTTATTTCCAGTTAGAACCAAAGGATTCGTTCCCTTCTTTCTGTAGCAGTGGGGGGCAAGAAACTCATCTTTTATGAGGCTGATGGCAGCTGTTCTTCCCTCCACCCAGCTGTCTTTTCCTGAAATAGGATAGGGCAAGAATGTGAGGTTTTCACAGATACCAGGAAAATAGCCCTGGGACTGGAGATCTGAGTTTGAATCCCAGCCATCACTCTCTGTCTGGGTAACCATAGAAACCAACATCACCACTCAGCTTCCGTTCTTCGCTTGTAAAGGAAAACATACCCTCTCCACTCTTGGTTTAGAGGATCCTGATGAAAACTGGTACATTCTCTGCATGCATGGAAACACTGCCCATTGTGCCCATGTGTGCATCTGGCAGCATCTATTCCTTTGTGACAGGTACCATGCTTATATAATAACATAGTTATTTCTCTAGTTATTTCATCATTTAATATTTGGCTCCTGAGCTCAACTGGTGAATAGCTGGTGAGGAGACTTGCAGTGCATACAGTCTGTGGCTGGGCTGTGATCCTGCCTCAGGGATGGTTTTAAGTGTCTCTGAATGAATGGATGAGTGAATGAGAAGAAGAGTATCCAGAGGAGAAGCCCAGAAGCTGGAAATGGTTGTGTGCATTCTGGGAACAGCAGGTAGGCCATGAAAATGAGAGAAAAAGGAGAAAAGATCTTATTCTGGATGCCTGGGTGCATGCTAGGTTGCTTCAGCCATGCCCACCTCTCGTGACCCCATGGACTGTTGCCTGCCAGGCTCCTCTGTCCATGGGATTCTTCCGGCAATATTGGAGTGGGTTACCATACCCTCCTCCAGGAGAGTTTCCTGACCCAGGGATCAAACTTGTGTTTTTTTGTCTCCTGCATTGGCAAGCAGGTTCCTTACCACTAGCGCCACGACACTTGAAAATAATCACTGAAGACATTTGAGAAGGACAAGGGCATGATGTGAGTTGTTCATATAACACAGTCATTTGTGTGAGTGTTCCTAGCAGTCCAGTGACAGGCAATATTAATAGAAGTAGTCTAGACGTGGTCATAATAATTGCTAATCGCTTTTGTGTCTTTCCCTGTGTGTGATGCTGATTATTTTATTATTCTCAGGGCAATCATTTAGATGCTATAATTATTGCCATTTTATAGATAAGAAAACTGAGCCCTGGAGAAAACTAACTCACCCAGGGTCAAACCAGCAGTAACTGATAATGAGTAGCTGAACGGGTTAAATATATTTCTGATTGAAATTGGGTAACTCTGCCTTCCTTGTCCCACAAAGGTTTAGCTACATTTTCTTTATTTCCAGTTAGAACCAAAGGATTCGTTCCCTTCTTTCTGTAGCAGTGGGGGGCAAGAAACTCATCTTTTATGAGGCTGATGGCAGCTGTTCTTCCCTCCACCCAGCTGTCTTTTCCTGAAATAGGATAGGGCAAGAATGTGAGGTTTTCACAGATACCAGGAAAATAGCCCTGGGACTGGAGATCTGAGTTTGAATCCCAGCCATCACTCTCTGTCTGGGTAACCATAGAAACCAACATCACCACTCAGCTTCCGTTCTTCGCTTGTAAAGGAAAACATACCCTCTCCACTCTTGGTTTAGAGGATCCTGATGAAAACTGGTGCATTCTCTGCATGCATGGAAACACTGCCCATTGTGCCCATGTGTGCATCTGGCAGCATCTATTCCTTTGTGACAGGTACCATGCTTATATAATAACATAGTTATTTCTCTAGTTATTTCATCATTTAATATTTGGCTCCTGAGCTCAACTGGTGAATAGCTGGTGAGGAGACTTGCAGTGCATACTTCCAGTCCCTTTGCTTCCTCTGTCTTTGATTTCAGCCATTACCTGGTGTCCCATTCTGTGCAAGGTCTGGTCATATTTCACACAGGTTGCAACGCACAGGGCTTCACCCCAGGCCCGCTCTGTGGACATCTCGCTTCTAGCCCTAGTCTTCTCTTCAGAAGTCAAATTATGGGACACAGCAAAGAACGAGCTCATCATCAGCTCAGCATCATGGAATATGGCAGGGACTGAATGCCAAGTGTGGGTGGACCTTTGATCACTGGAGGATGCAAGCATCAAATAAAGCCTCCTTCTTCCTCCTTGAAGACGGCTGGCCTGAGCCCCATATCTTGTGTCATCTCATGATGGTCCACTCAGTGGTGACACCTTCTTGTACTGGCTCACTGTTTCATCCCTCCATTCCTTACTTGCACCCTGGGACCGCACCTGCCCACCAAGATAAAACACATACTTCTCCGTCACAGCCTGTTTTCTGGGGAACCTGGGCTTAAATAGTGTCAAATTTAGAATTTGAAACCGATTGTTTCCTTAGCTACTCATGCTTGAATCCCCCCACCAGAGGATGTAGCACAATGTCTGAGACATAAGGTGCACAGTACATCCTTAGGAATGCAAGAATGGATTAATGAGATGCTTGTGTCTTAAGAATATAAGATGGATTGAATCTATGGTCCTAAATAGCAAAGTGTAGTGGTTACCGTTGGAGACTCTGGAACTGATCAGCAAGATTCAGACATCAGCTCTGCCACGTATTAGCTGTGTTACCTTGCCTGAGTTAAATGGTCTCTCTGTACCAAGTTTCCTTGCTTGCAAAATGGATACAATTGTGTTATATGTAGAAGGACCTCCTCTATGAAAAGTACTTGGCACATAGTCATAAATCGATCAATGAAATTAGGTTCATAGTAATAGTAGTAGTAAAATATTAAATGAGAAAGAATATATTAAAAAGATGTAGAATTGGATGCAAAAGTCACACAGATGTACGTCACTGAACGTGGCCCCTCTCCCCCCTTTAATTTTCTTTCTGCAAATATAATTCCTAATCTGCCCGTATCTTGTGTGATGATTTTGAGAGCATTTTACAAAGCAGAAAAAGATGATGCGTGGCACTAACTGATGACCATATATCTAAGGAAAAGGCAAAGGCCCTGCATCAAATAATGGAAGATAAATGTGCACTTCTGTGTTTCGATTATGGGCTTACCAGGTGGCACTAGTGGTAAAGAGCTTGCCTGCCAGTTCAGGAGACCTAAGAGACACGAGCTCGGTCCCTGGGTCAGGAAGATCCCCTGGAGGAGGAAATGGCAGCTCACTCCAGTATTCTTGCCTGGAGAATCCCATGGACAGAGGAGCCTGGTAGGCTAAGTCCATAAGGTTGTGAAGAATCAGATAGGACTGAAGTAACTTAGCATACACATTACAAAACATAACCAGTCCTAGAAGTGGAAGGGACACTTTTTTCCTCTCTGTGATATCGGTGGTGAATGGGACTGTTCAGAAAGCTGTCGGATGGCTGAAGAAAGTCCTCCGCTTTGGGAAAATGGAAATTCATCCGTCGTTTCCTAAAGGTGATCTCCCAAGCTGACCACAGTGTGATTGCCCGCTGAGATGTAAATCCCCCAGCCATATGATGGGAAACCAGGTTCCCGGAGTCCTGCAAGGTGAAACTGGCGCCATATTTCACATGGGGCTTAGGCCCGTCATTGCTGATGAAAACAGGATTTTTAAAGGACATGCTTCTGTCACCCTTCAACCTGTTTCAGTGGACCTTTAGCCAGGAGCTGGTGTGTTGTGTGCAGCCGAAGAATTCCTGGTATTTCCCATGATGTCACTGGGCTGAAACATAGGAGGGCCTTCTTTTTTACCTCATCTGCAGAGTAGAGGTGATTGTGTTCTTTCTTGATGACATATTATCAACTTAGTACATGCAAAACAGGCCCTTGCACCAGGACACTGCATTGTAATGCATTGTATTTTTTTTTGTATGCCTTGTATTTTCCATCTTAATTCCAACCTCCATTTTTGTCTCCCTCTCCCACTAAAGGTTTCTAAAGGCATTCGCTTTCATATGTCTAAAATACATCCTTAAACCAACAAGGTCCTACTGTAAAGAACAGGGAACTCTGCTCAATATCATGTGGCAGCCTGGGTGGGAAGGAAGTTTGGGGGAGAATTGTGTTAGTTTCACAGTCTTGGCCTACTCTTTGCAACACCATGGACTGTAGCCCACCAGGCTCCTCTGTCCACGGGGTTTCCCAGCAAGAATACTGGAGTGGTTTGCCATTTCCTACTCCAGGGGGTCTTCCTGACCCAGGGATTGAACCCAGCGAATTCTTTGCCATCTGAGCCACCAGGGAAGCCCCTTGGGGGAGAATGGATACATGTATGTGTGTGGCTGAATCCTTTTGCTGTCCACTTAAAACTATCACAACATTCAACATTGTTAATTGGCTATATTCCAATATAAAGCAAAAACTTTAAAATATGTCCTTAAATATTTTTCCTTTAAAAGCACATTGCGAGTTTTTCACCCACTTATTTTACATAAAATCAGTAAGCTACCAATTTCAGCTTGTTACTTACCTTGTTTACTTAACATCCTATTTTTTGAACTCCCCTTGTTACTGTATGAATATGTTAAAATGTATGCAAATATTTTCTATGTTTATTTATTTCTAACTAGTGCAGAGTGTGCATTCCCCGCATTTTCAGTATCATTCCCCTACAGTTGGACACCTAGGTTATTTCCAGTTCTTCTGTACAACAACCTGAGCTATAAAGGTCTGTGTATGATTTTTCCTGGAGGTAGATTCTTGGATCCAAAGGTACATCTTACTTAAATCAAGATGGATTCTTTTCAAGTCATGTTGGAATTAAAGATGCCAAGGCCACTTGGTGGTCAACTTTGCCGAAGCCCCTTGTTTTCTCCAGGGCATATATTTCCCTGCATTTGTATAAAGAGGGGATTTGGATGAGAAAATCTCTGAGGGCTCTCCCGGCATTTAGATTCCACTAGTAACTTGCAAGCCAGCTGTGTTTATCAAACAAATGGAAGAAAAGTTGGACAAAATATGGTAGTCCATCATCCAAATATTTGGAAGTAGCCAGATGTTTAGCATCTTGTAGACACCACCTAGGAGGCTTTTTTCAGTGTTCTTAGGTGGCTAGCTCAGGGGTATTTGTGTTCTTTTAGGTTCCCAAGAATTCTCTTCTGCTCAGAAGTCGAATGTTGAGTTAGGTTTGCAGAGGTCCTCCAGTCCCTTAGGAATCTGAGCTTCAACTCTGTTTAGCTTAGAGTTTGCATCTGTCGGTCTATCATCTATCTATCTATCCATCCATCTATCTATCTATCATCCTATTTATTTGTTTATTTAAAGGAGGGGATTCAATATTTATATGGGTTTATTAGGTGAAGCAGTTGGTAAAGAATCTGCTTGCCAGTGTAGGAGATGCAAGAGACTTTAGTTCGATTCCTAAGTCAGGAAGATCCCCTGGAGTAGGAAATGGCAACCTACTCCAGTATTCTTGCCTAGAAAATTCCATGGACAGAGCAGCCTGGCAGGCTACAGTCCATGGGGTCGTAAAGAGTTGGACACGACTGAGCACACACACACACACACACACACACACACACACATTCATGAAAACATTGACTTTAAGATCAAATGACATGGTTCTGACAGATATGGGTTCAAATGACTAGCTATTTGCCCCTGGGCCAGAAACCACTTCTTGACACCTCAGTTTCCTCATCTACATATTACAAAAATGAAGATGGTGATGCTGGCTTCACGGCTTCTCTGGCCACTCCGTGGCAAAGAAAGCACGTGCAGCCCAGGGTCTGCAGGAGGTGCATGTTCTATTCCCGTGCGGGGACGATCCCCCGGAGGAGGGCATGGAAACCCTCACCAGTATTCTTGCCTGGAGTATTCCTGCCAAGGGACGGAGGAGGCTGGTGGACTGCAGTCCATAGGGTCACTAAGAGTCAGAAGTAACTGAAGCGACTTAGCATGCTCACATGCATACGGTGCTTACTTCGCTGGCTTATGGTGAAGATCAACTGAGGCCTTGGTAGGAAGAACTTAGCTCAGGACCTGGCACAGAGGAAACTTGTAGTTTACCAAGAAAAGAGAGGGTGTGCCACAAATATTTTGATACTCTTCCCATAGGGAAATGAGGTCTTAGACCCTTCCTGTTGAATCTGGGTGGACGTGTGACTTCTTTGGCCAATCGAATGTGGCAGAAGTAACCCTATGTGATTTCTAGGGCTAGGAGGCAAAGCAATGTGTTCATTCTTCACTGGAAGGCTAGCCACTGGGAAAGATGGCTAACCAGGCTGGGGCCGCCATATTGGATCAGTCGCTGATAGGCACGTTGGATAATAGCCGTGTCTGAACCTGGCTTTCCAGGCATCCATAGCAAGATACCAGCCACACAGAAGGAGACTCTCTAGTCCCAGTTATTTGAGTCTTCCCAGCTGACTCTAGACAGTGAAGCAGAGACCAGTCTTCTCCTCTGTGCCCTGTCCAGATTCTTGATTCACAGAATACATAAGCATAATAAGATAATTATTATTTTACATCATTAAGTCTGAGCTAGATTGTTCAGTTGTGATAATAATTGGAATACCCTGAACTATTAGTATTATTATACCCTTTTGGGGCAATACTCCAATGTTATGTCTTCTAAGAAGATATATTATTTTTCAAGCTTTGTTGAAGTATAACTGACTGATACAATGGTAAGATATTTAAAGTGGAAAAGGAAGGTAATGACTTGATATATATTGTGAAAGAATCTGCCTTCCCCATTGACTTAACACATCTATCACCTCACATACTATCTTTCCCAGTTTCTTTCTTTCTCTCTCTTTTATTTATTTATTTGGTGAGAACATTTAAGCTCTGCTCTCTTAGAAAATTCAGTTATTTAATACAGTGTTATCAGCTATAGTCACCTTTTCATATATTAGATCTTCAGAGCTTATGTATCCTATAACAGAAAGTCTGTACCTTTTTACCAACGTCTCTCTATTTCCCCCACCAGTCAGCCCCTGACAATATTTTTCTACTGTTTGTTTCTACTTTGACTTTTTTTTTTTTTTAAGATTCCACATATAAAGTATGGTTCAGAGTTCCCAGGTGGCCCAGTGATAAAGGATCCACCTGCCAATATATACATACATATATATATATAGTTGTTATTTACTTGCAAAGACATGTCTGACCCTCTTACGACCTCATGGATTATAGCCCGCCAGGCTCCTCTGTCCATGGGATTTCCCAGGCAAGAATACTGAAATGGGTTGCCATTTCCTTCTCTAGGGAATCTTTCCAACACAAGGATCGAACCCATGTCTCCTGCACTAGCAGGCGGATCCTTTACTACTGGACCTCCTGGGACTTTGCATGTGTGTGTGTGTGTGTGTGTGTGTGTGTGTGTATGTGTATGTGTGTATGTGACTTTTTGTGACAACAATGCTGTGAAGCAGATGCTATTTTATTTATATTTTAGAGATGAAAGGACGGAAGCTTAAATAATTTCCCCCAAAGTCATGTAGCTAATAAATTGTTAAATTCTTTCTGATTCACATAGTGAATGATCCTGAAATGATCACTCTAGACATTAAAAAAAAAAACTCTTTAAAGGGTTTTGTTTTTTTTTTTAATGTGGACCATTTTAAAAGTCCCTATTGAATTTATTACAAAATTGCTTCTGTTTTATATTTAGGTTTTTTGGCCATGAGGCATGTGGGATCTTAGCTCTCCAACCAGGGAGCAAAGCCTGCACCCCTGCACTGGAAGGCCAAGTTTTACCACTGGACCACCAGCGACTTTCCTGGAAATTTTAATTACAGAGATGACACTCATGTCCAGTTCTTGTGAGGACCTTGACTGCGACACCTGATCAGTTTTCGTCCTTGACACCCCACTTTCCTACTTCCCATTTGAAAACCAGCCATATTTTGCCAGAGAAACAATC
This sequence comes from Madoqua kirkii, assembly GCA_006408675.1. Classification (NCBI taxonomy): domain Eukaryota; kingdom Metazoa; phylum Chordata; class Mammalia; order Artiodactyla; family Bovidae; genus Madoqua; species Madoqua kirkii. Next base: position 2,304 of record SJYC01102040.1, on the reverse strand, counting down.
TGATATCCACTCTTCCAGAGTGAAGCTTTTTGGAGAAATCATAGAGAAAGGGACCTATAAGCTTTCATCACTTGCAGGGAAACTTTTTTGTAAAGAGATAACACATTTTCTGAAGTGATGTTGTTTAGTGGCTAAGTCATGTCTGACTCGAGACCCCATGGACTGTAGCCCACAAGGCTCCTCTGTCCATGGGATTTTCCAGGCAAGAATACTGGAGGGGGCTGCCCTTTCCTTCTCTAGCATCTAAAGTGACGAGAGTGCCCCAAAACTGAAGGATCCCACCCCCTCACATCTGAGGACCCCGGATGCTTTGGTCCCAGCAGGCCCGGGAAGCGGATGGAAGACCCTTAAAGCCTTGTCCCCAGGCCCACCCCTCACCCTCAACCCATAACTTGTGACTGTAACCATAAAGCCACTAATGAAAACATCTCCACCGGTTCTATTTACCCAGCTGTGTATCTCAGCATCGGCCGCTGACATTTTTAATACTCTCTCGTGTCTCTGTCTTCCACAGGATTCATTTGAAGCAGGCCCACAGGGAAGGGTGTCGCTGAGGAAACAAAACCCAGACCCCCCAGGCCTCTGAGTGAGGGGTGGGAGCTTGCTGGGAAAACACTTCCACCTGAGGAGCACAAAGGACCCCAGAAGCAGAAAAAGCTGGCCTGAAGCCAACCGGAGGTATGGGGGCAGCTGAGCCCAGAGAGGGAGGTCTGGAGATGGGGCACTTTCCCTCCCAGGGCGAAGGCAGACAGGGCCCCACGCTTGGGCTGTGAAGAGGGCGTTGCCTGTGAAGTGCCATGGCAGCAAGGATTGTGGGGCTTCTGATTTTTTAAAAACCTTTTTATGAACTATAGGATATCTGTAGGGGAAAAAAAAAAATCCACAACATTAAAACAAAGAGCTCAATGAAATCGAAAGGTAAACATCATCTAACCAACCACGCCCAAGTCAACAACTGGAATATTTCCAGGTCCCTAACCTGTCTCCCTTCTGTGCCCTTCCAGTCAGCATCATTTACCCCTTCTCCCAAAGTGACCCCTATCTTTTAAAAAAATATTTATTTATTTCTTTGGTTGCTCTGGGTCTTAGTTGTGGCATCTGAACTCTTGGATGCAGCAGGTGGGATCTAGTTCCCTGACCAGGGATCAAGCCTGGGCCCCTTGCTTTGGGAGTGCAGGGTCTTAGGAGGTATGGACCACCAGGGCAAGTCCTGTGACTTTTATCTTACTTTTAATACCAAAGATGAGTTAGCCTGCTTTTGGATTTTATATAAATGAAACTCTTCTCTTGTATGGGCTTCCCAGGTGGCTCAGTGGTAAAGAATCCACCTGCTGATGCTGGAGAAGTGGGTTTGTTCTCTGAGTTTGGAAGATGCCCTGGAGAAGGAAATGGCAACCCACTCCATTCTTGCCTGGGAAATCCCATGGACAGCAGAGCCTGATGTGCTGGAGTGCATGGTATTGCTAAAGAGTCAGACATGACTTAGCAACTAAACAGCAACAACCTCTCCTGTAGCTGGTGTCTTTTACTTGAATTTGCCTGTGAGCTTCTTTTCTACTGGCTGTGAAGCTGTTTGTTTATTGCTGAATGGGGGACTATATCATGACTAATTAACTGATTCCACTGTTGATGGGCATTTGAGTTTGGAGTTACTGTGATAGTGTCACTATGCTATTCTTCTCCCTTGTAATATTCTTGGTACATTCGCATCTATTAGGTACAGACCTAAGAGTGGAATTGTTAGAAACTATGAAAATTCCTAGAAGAAAGCATAGGGGAAAAGCTTCTTTATATTGGTCTTTGCAATGCTTTCTTGAATATAATGCCAAAAGGACAGGCCAGAAAAAGGGAAAAATAGACAAGTGGGATTACTTCAAATTACAAACCTCCTCACATAGCAAAGGAAACAAACAAACAAAAAAAATCAAAGGCAGCCTACATAATGGGAGAAAATATTTGCATATCATTTATCTGCAAAGAGTTAATGGCCAGAATGTATAAAACTCCTACAATGCAATGACAATAAATAATTTTTAAAATGGACAATGGAAGTGAAGGGATAGTTCTCCAAAGAAGATGCATAAATGGCCAATAGGTGCATGAAAAGACGCTCAGCACCACCAGTCGTTCAGTCCAGTTCGGTTCAGTCGCTCAGTCGTGTCCGGCTCTTCGCCACCCCATGAACTGCAGCTCGCCAGGCCTCCCTGTCCATCACCAACTCCTGGAGTTCACTCAAACTCATGTCCATCGAGTCAATGATGCCATCCTGCCATCTCATCCTTGGTCGTCCCCTTCTCCTCCTGC
>SJYC01102038.1:0-12566 GCA_006408675.1 Madoqua kirkii | reverse complement strand
CAATGGACGTGAGTCTGAGTGAACTCCAGGAGTTGGTGATGGACAGGGAGGCCTGGCGTGCTGCGATTCATTGGATTGCAAAGAGTCGGACACGACTGAGTGGCTCTACTGAACTGAAGTAGAATAATGACTCCCAAGTAAGTCCACATACTAGTTCAGTGATACACGTCACCATGTCACCTTACATGGCAAAAGGGCCTTCTAGGATGTGATTGTTTTGAGATGGGGAGACTCTAGCACAGAGAGAGTTGGAGGAGGAGGGATGATACTAGAGAATTTGAAGATCTCCCTCTTTAACAAATACACAGTTAGCTTTGAAGACAGAGGATGGAGCCATCAGCTAAGGAATGCTGGTGGCCTCAAGAAGCTGAAAAAGGCGAAATGATAGATTCTCCTCCATGTCCTTCAGAAGCGAGAGGCCTCTCTTTTTTTTCAGGCTGTGTTGCACAGCATGTGGGATCTTAGTTCCCAGCCAGGAATTGAATCTGAGGCCCCTGCAGCGGAAGCACAGTGTCTTAACAATTGGACTGGCAGGGAAGTTCTACATACCTCTTCTGAAGTCTTGATTATCAGCCTAGTGAAACCCATTTTCAGACTTGTGACTTCCAGATTGATAAGACAATGAAATTGTGTTGTTTTAAGTTAATGAGTCTGTGGTAATTTGTTGCGCTGCCACAGAAGAACTCATACATAAAAGGACAGCCTTTGGCTTTATGCCTGGCTTTGCCTCTTTCTGCAACGGTTGATGCCTTCAGAACTCTATGGACTAGACTGGGTGCAATCTAGTCACTCACTCTGGGGCAGTCAGAACCTAAACATTGGCTACAGTGGATTCTAAAACTTTCCCCAATACTTTTGACAGTTAGGAGATGAAATTTCTAGAAAGAAAATTAGATGTGTAAGGGACCTCAACGTTTTCTCCCAGTGTTTCTTCATTGAACTGCTCTAGAATCTTGTGATTCAGTGTGGTCCCCAGACCAACAGATGCAGTGTCATCTCAATAAACCAGCACATAAAATACAGAATCACAGAGCCCATCTAGAGACCCTACTGAGTCAGAATCTGCATTCAAATAAGATCCTCAGGAGGCTTATGCCGGGAGAAGAAACTGGCAACCCACTCCAGTATTCTTGCCTGGGAAATGCCATGGACAGAGGAGGCTAGCGGGCTACAGTCCATGGGGTCACAAAAAGTCAGACACCTCAGCGACTTAACAACAACAATGGGAGATTTATGCGTGTGTGTAAATTTGAGTTGCATAGTTTAGTGATCTTAGTGCATTGATCCATCTCTCCAGGAGTCCTCAAAGAAAGTGTCAGAATAGTTGTTTCCTTTTTAAAAAATAAAATAAAGATGGCCCTGATTGTGAGCAAATGCGTAAAAGCAGAACCAGTGTTCCCAGCTACTGATGCTGGGGGTTGGATTCAGGGTGCACATGGGGTTTCTCACTGTCACTTGAGGCTGTTTCTAGGCTGAGGGAAAACAGACACCTGTGTGTTTTCTCCAGGAAATACATACGAAGAGAAGTTCGTGATGTTCTTGGAAAGGGGCCAGAGGTTTCACCTAGCTGAAGAGCAAGGATAGACGAACAAAAGATGCTCAAGTTTCCTTCAAAATGGTCATAATTTAATTTCTATCCAGTGTCGCCTGGGTACATTGCAGACTCTCAGAAGCTGTTGCTTTTTTTTTTGGTCATGCAAGAGGACTGTTTTGGTTTACATCTTCTCTAAGTAAAGCCATACAAATGCCATGTTTCTGAGTCTGCATGTCGCCAGGAACACGCATATGGAGTGTGGTAGGGATGTGGTTGTGTAAGAGAATGAGGCAGCTGACTGTGGGCGAGAGAAAGGAACAGACCCGAGACATTTTAGCCCCGAGACACATGGTTCGTGATCTTGGTGAGTTTCTGCTTCGATTCCAGATCCAGTGATTCTCCATTTCAGAAATGAATTCAGGCTGAAAACTACCCGAGAGGAGATGGGAAATGTCAGGGAACTGAAAAGGAGGTCTTGAGTATGAAAATAGACCGACATCAAGAGAAAGAATCATAATTCTTTTGTCTTGGGAGGAAAATTGCTTTTGCCTTCCATTTTCATGGGCTTCCCTGGTGGCTCAGCTGGTAAAGAATCTGCCTGCAATGCAGGAGACCTGGGTTCAGCCTCTGGTTTGGGAAGATCCCCTGGAGAAGGGAATAGCTGCCCACTCCAGTATTCTGGCCTGGAGAATTCCATGGACTGCATAGCCCATGGGGTCACAAAGAGTTGGTCACGACTGAGTGGCTTTCACTGTCACTTCCATGTTCATATTTTCTTAGGTGACACTGCAGGTAAGTGAGAGATTTGGGTACTCAGAACCCAGATCCAAATAAAGCATCTTCATTAAAGATGGGTGGGAATTGGATGGTAGCATTTCTCAACACTGGGTTTTCTTAAGTCAAGTTATGACCCTTTTGCATCAGTTGCGCATTCGTGTCCAACTCTTTGTGACCTCATGGACTGTAACCTGCCAGGCTCCTCTGTCCATGGGATTTCCCAGGCTGGAATGCTGGAATGGGTTGCCATTTTCTTCTCCAAGGTATCATCCCAACCCAGGGATGAGACCCACGTCTCTTGTGTTGACAGGCAGATTCTTTACCACTGAGCCACCTAGGAAGCCCCACATAAAGTATAAGAAATTTCCAGAATAGATAAATCCTTAGAGACAGAAAGTGGAAATGGGAAGTGACTGCTGGATGGTGTAGGTTTTCTTTACCGTCTGAGCCACCAGGGAAACCCATAAACCTTTTGGGGACTGTTACTTTTCATGGTCTGTAATTATTCAGAGCAATGGGAGAAGGATGGTTTGACTTTGAGTTATTTTTAAAATGTATTCTTTTAGACAATATCCTGCTAAACATCAGTATAGGGATTGATCTAACTTATTACACAATCAACCAAAGCCAATTTACCACAAAGCCTGGTATGTAAATATACAAATTCTTCTTAAGATGCCTGAATTATAACTTAGTTGAAAAATACAAAGGAATGGCAGGCAGAGACTCTCAGGAGTTCTCTCTGGCATGCGATGGGCTGACGGTTTTATACACAGTCTCCCATGGTCATCAACATTCTTACAATGTGTGGTGCTATTTTATTACGATTCTACTGATGAAGTGAACTGAAATAAATTGAAGGTCATTCCCCCGTGTTTGCAAAAATGAGGAAGCAAGAAACTGGGATTTGAAGTCAAATCTGTGACTTGGGCTTTCTGATTTCTGTTGAATTCTCTCATCTAATTCCCACCACAAACACAAACCATTGGTTTAGTATTGTCGATCAGTTTTACAGCTAAAGAAACTGAGGATCCGTGTTGGTGTCACTCAGTTTTTAAAATAGCAGACTTGGACTTCATACTGAGAAATATCACACTGATCTCAGTGTCTGAACTTGCAGTGGACCAAAGTTACCCAGGGGAGGGACTCTCTTTGTAGACATGGGACAGTTCCATAGTTAGGGATGTGGTTGTGTAAGAGAATGAGGCAGCTGACTGTGGGCGAGAGAAAGGAACAGACCCGAGACATTTTAGCCCTGAGACACATGGTTCGTGATCTTGGTGAGTTTCTGCTTCGATTCCAGATCCAGTGATTCTCCATTTCAGAAATGAATTCAGGCTGAAAACTACCCGAGAGGAGATGGGAAATGTCAGGGAACTGAAAAGGAGGTCTTGAGTATGAAAATAGACCGACATCAAGAGAAAGAATCATAATTCTTTTGTCTTGGGAGGAAAATTGCTTTTGCCTTCCATTTTCATGGGCTTCCCTGGTGGCTCAGCTGGTAAAGAATCTGCCTGCAATGCAGGAGACCTGGGTTCAGCCTCTGGTTTGGGAAGATCCCCTGGAGAAGGGAATAGCTGCCCACTCCAGTATTCTGGCCTGGAGAATTCCATGGACTGCATAGCCCATGGGGTCACAAAGAGTTGGTCACGACTGAGTGGCTTTCACTGTCACTTCCATGTTCATATTTCCTTAGGTGACACTGCAGGTAAGTGAGAGATTTGGGTACTCAGAACCCAGATCCAAATAAAGCATCTTCATTAAAGATGGGTGGGAATTGGATGGTAGCATTTCTCAACACTGGGTTTTCTTAAGTCAAGTTATGACCCTTTTGCATCAGTTGCGCATTCGTGTCCAACTCTTTGTGACCTCATGGACTGTAACCTGCCAGGCTCCTCTGTCCATGGGATTTCCCAGGCTGGAATGCTGGAATGGGTTGCCATTTTCTTCTCCAAGGTATCATCCCAACCCAGGGATGAGACCCACGTCTCTTGTGTTGACAGGCAGATTCTTTACCACTGAGCCACCTAGGAAGCCCCACATAAAGTATAAGAAATTTCCAGAATAGATAAATCCTTAGAGACAGAAAGTGGAAATGGGAAGTGACTGCTGGATGGTGTAGGTTTTCTTTACCGTCTGAGCCACCAGGGAAGCCCATAAACCTTTTGGGGACTGTTACTTTTCATGGTCTGTAATTATTCAGAGCAATGGGAGAAGGATGGTTTGACTTTGAGTTATTTTTAAAATGTATTCTTTTAGACAATATCCTGCTAAACATCAGTATAGGGATTGATCTAACTTATTACACAATCAACCAAAGCCAATTTACCACAAAGCCTGGTATGTAAATATACAAATTCTTCTTAAGATGCCTGAATTATAACTTAGTTGAAAAATACAAAGGAATGGCAGGCAGAGACTCTCAGGAGTTCTCTCTGGCATGCGATGGGCTGACGGTTTTATACACAGTCTCCCATGGTCATCAACATTCTTACAATGTGTGGTGCTATTTTATTACGATTCTACTGATGAAGTGAACTGAAATAAATTGAAGGTCATTCCCCCGTGTTTGCAAAAATGAGGAAGCAAGAAACTGGGATTTGAAGTCAAATCTGTGACTTGGGCTTTCTGATTTCTGTTGAATTCTCTCATCTAATTCCCACCACAAACACAAACCATTGGTTTAGTATTGTCGATCAGTTTTACAGCTAAAGAAACTGAGGATCCGTGTTGGTGTCACTCAGTTTTTAAAATAGCAGACTTGGACTTCATACTGAGAAATATCACACTGATCTCAGTGTCTGAACTTGCAGTGGACCAAAGTTACCCAGGGGAGGGACTCTCTTTGTAGACATGGGACAGTTCCATAGTTTGACTCTGATATGGTTACTCAACTGCATACCTGTGCTAATACTTCATGAAACTCTACACACAACACACACACATACATATGGCCCACACACGATAGTACACACATTGGTGAAATCTGAATAAGGTCTGTACCTGAATTAATAAGCACCAGTCAAGCAGTTTCCTGGTCTTGACAATATACTCTGGTCATGTCAAATGTTATCCCTGGGGGAAGCTGGATAACCAATACAAGGAATCCTCTACTATTTTGCAACTTCTTGTGAGTCTTGTTATTTTAAAATATTGTCTTCAAATTCTTTAATGGTTTTCCTCCATGGAGAGATGGAATCCCTGTTTCCTCCCATTGATTCCTTGAAGGCTCTATAATGTCTGTAGATCGAATACAATGGGCTAGAGGACTTCCATGGTGGTCCAGTGGTTAAGATTCCATGCTTCCAATGCAGATGGTTCAGGTTTGATCCCTGGTCAGGGAACTAAGATGCCACATGCCACATGGCCTATATATGTATATAATATATATATAAGGAGGAGTACTATGCCAGATTTTAGGCTCAGGTCTCAATAATTTGCATGCCTCCCTCCCTGAATCTTGTGATGCTATTTTTGGAAGTTCTGAGCCACTATGCCTGACATCAGACTTCCCTGAGGCTTTCACGCAGAGAGGCCATGGCCAGGCATTCAATCAACAATTTTAGATGAAAGTAGCTTTCCATTCATCCCTGCTAAATCACCAGTCACAGATAGGAGACTTAGACTCTCCAGACCAGCCCATTCTCCAGCTGATTAACCCTGAGTTACCTCACTAACACCACACAGGGCCAAAAACCACCTAGCTGAGCTTTGCTCAAATCCTTGACCCACAAAATCAAGAGATGTAACAAGATGATGTTAGTTGATGCCTCTTAATTGTGGGTAGTTTTTTATATAGCCAAAGATAAGAAAATAGACTTTTCATTATCTGGTAAAGAAAGGCAAGGGGCTAGATACACAGAATTAGATGATGTAACACAGTAAGCATTTCCTGTTCTTCTTTGGCGTCAGTAAGACTGACTTTACCTTGAACATCACTTCCTCCAGGAAGCCTTCCTGGATGCTATAAATAGATTGAATTAGCTGCCTCTTTCTTTTCTCTTCTTTGGTTAGCAGTCATCAGAAGTATCTTGATAGTATGCTTCATTCTTTTTTCTCCCCCCACCACACAGCAAACTCTATAGGTCAAGGACTAATTTTGTCTAACACAGCACTGTTCCACTCTGCCTACTACAAAACCTATAATAGGTGATTACTGATTTGGCGGAAATTTAGTTTTAATTGGAGGATAATTGCTTTACAATGTTGTGTTAGCTTCTGCTATACTACATTGTGGATGAGCTTTGTGACGTGTTCGTTGTTCAATCTTGTCCTACTCTTTGTGACTCCATGGACTGTAGCCCACCAGGCTCCTCTATCCATGGAATTCTTCAGGCAAGAATACTGGAATGGATTTCCATTTCCTTCTCCAGGGAATCTTTCTGACAAAGGGATCAAACCCCAGTCTCCCTCATTGCAGGCAGATTCTTTATCATCTGAGCCACCAGGGAAGCCCCATGTTTATAGATACATATAGCCCCAGCTATATGTACTCATATACCCCTCCCTCTTAAGCCTCGCTCCCATCACTGCACTCCAGCCCTCTGGGTCATCACAGGCCACCAAGCTGAGAGCCCTGTGCTACGGTCGCTTCCCAATGGCTGTCTGCTTTACACACAGTGCTGTGTACAAGTCAGGGCTGCTCTCTCAGTCCGGCCCACCTTCTCCCCTGGCTGCATCCGCAAGTCTGCTCTCTACATCTGCGTCTCTATTACTGCCATGTAAATAGGTTCATCAGTACCATTTTTCTAGTACCATTCCACATATACGTGTTGATATCCGATATTTAGTTTTCTCTTTTTGACTTAGAAGTAAAGATACGAGTCCTCTCCCAAATCCTGCTCAGCTCTGGTCTCATGTAGTTCTTTCTCTCTGGAGCACTGGGACAGGTGAGAAGGATCCAGGTATGCCTCAAGTACCTGCCAGCAGATCCTAAGTCCACAAATCCATCTGCTGGGCAACAGCCCAGAAGCAGCAGGAGCCGGGAGGGCAGAGAGGCCAGGCGTGTGCCTGCCAGTCCCCCACCAAGCTGGCGCCACCCTGGCTTGCTTATTTTCCTGCTCAGCCACTTTGGCCCTAGGAGGGCCATTTCCACGGGCTCCTGCCTGGTTGGCCATCAGCAGGGGAGCTCCCCAGTCCCTCCTGTGTTTGCCTTTGTGGCTCCCTCATTTAGCCTCTCGGGGAGGTGATCTGGCACCTCCCGGGCTGCCCTTGAAAATTCCAATCACAACAAATATTTACTGAGAATTACCCTCCAGCAACGCTCTGCCCTGGACAAGGCGTCAACCTCCAGGAGCTTAATATCAGGTTGACCCAAAAGTTTGTTCAGGTTTTTCTGTAACATGGAAAAACTCACGTGGACTTTTTGGCCAACCCAATATTTCAGGGGCCATTAAAATCTTTGTGATTAAATGTGTATTTATTTGTGGCTGTGCTGGTTCTTCATTGCTGCATGCAGGTTTCTCTGTTGCAGCCAACAGGGGCTGCTCTCTAGTTCCGACGTGCAGGCTTCTTTTGTTGCAGGACACAGGCTGTAGGGTGCACAGACTTCAGTCGCTGCAGCATATGGACTCAGTAGTTTTCTGCTCCTGGGCTCTAGAACACAGGCTCAGTAGTTGTGGTGCATGGGCTTAGTTGCTCTGTGGTATGTGGGACCTTCCTGGACCAGGGATCGAACCCGTGTCTCCTGCATTAGCAGGCAGATTCTTTAGCACTGAGTCACCAGAGAAGCCCTTCAGTGGTGTTTTTATCTGATGGAAGGTGAGAGATAACAGAAAGAAAACTGAACCTCTGGCTTGTTCCTGAGCAGGTGCAGGGGGTGACTTGGAGTCAGCATTCATGGACTTGCAAAAGCCAACTGACATGCATTCAGGAACTTTGTGAGCTAGCTGTTAAACTCTGAGTGGCTCGAGAGTGGCCACAGTGGAAGGATACACATCACATCAGCACACACCAGAATCCAGCTCCCTCACATCAGCGTGCCAGCACACTACCAGGAGATTCACTTCCTCTTTGTGAACCTGCTTCCCTATCTGAAAAATGGGTTATAAATCCTTACCTGGAAACATTGCCCAAATCCTGAGACAGTATGGTGCTTGGCACATAGCAGGGGACTCAGGAATGACTAGCTCTCTCTCCAACCCACTCTCTTCTTCCTGAACCAACATGGAAAGTTCACTGTGGGTTCAGTGTTCCTTTAGCGTTATGGATTGATGAGTGAACATCACTGAGCAGGGGCGAACAGGCATTTTAGGGTGGAGTGCGGAGCAGTTACTCAGGGTAAGCAGTGCCACTTTGGAAAGTCCCTAAAGTTTTTCAGGATCTCTTTCCATCCCAGTATTGATAGGGCAATGAGGGCAGGGAGAATAAGATCGGGCACAGATATTGATGAAGCAGATTAACATGTGAGGATCCAGGTAGCTTTGTAAGTTGCCCAGTTTGGGACAAGGGTGCACTCATGATTCTTCTCTTTGGTTATTCATTCAAAAATGCATTTATTGAACATCACAACAAGCCAGCTAAAGTCTGAGCTAGACTCTGGGTATGCAGTTATGAACAGACATTTTCCCTGCCCTTATGCCCTTTGTCCAGTAGTCAACAATGGATGTAAGAGTTGGACCATATAGAAAGCTCAGTGCCAAGGAACTGATGCTTTTGAACTGTGGTGTTGGAAAAGACTTTTGAGCATCCCTTGGATTGCAAGGAGATCAAGCTAGTCAATCCTAGGAAATCAGTCCTGAATATTCATTAGAAGGACTGATGCTGAAGCTCCAATACTTTGGCAACCTGAGTTGAAGAACTGACTCGTTGGAAAAGACTCTGATGCTGGGAAAGACTGAAGGCAGAAGGAGAAGGGGATGACAGAGGATGAGATGGTTGGATGGCATCACCAACTTGATGGACATGAGTTGGAGCAAGCTCGGGGAGTTGGTGATAGACAGGGAAGCCTGGTGTGCTGCAGTCTCTGGGGTCTCAAAGAGTCAGATACAACTGAGCAACTGAACTGAACTATGGAACTGAATTGATTAATAGTGAAGACAATCAGGGAGAAAGCCATTAAAAGTGCCCAGATGTGGGGCTTCCCTTGTGGTCCTTCAGTTAAAATCCACCTTGCAATGCAGGGGACTCAGATTTAATCCCTGGCCAGGAAACCAAGATCCCACATGGTGCAGAGCAGCTCAGCCTGCACGCCACACCAGACAGCTCAAGTGCAACAACTGCAGAGTCCGAGTATTGCAACCAGAGTCATGTGACACAAAGATTCTGAATGACACAATGAAGGTGCCGTGTGCTGCAACTAAGACCTGACACAGCCAAGCAAATAAATGGGTATTTAAGTGCATAAGTGTAATATAAGGGAAACGCAAGCCATTACACAGGCAAGGGAAACCGTTTTTGTTGGAAGCTAAACAAGTGACCTATAAGCAAAGCTTAAGGGAAAATAACCTTTTGTCAGGCTAGATGAGGAATGGGCAGACAGACTCCTGGATGCCTCCTGGTGCTCCTGCCTTGTGTAATCCTCTCCCCTCGCTGTGAGTAGGACCTGAAACTTGCTGTGACTAATAGAACAAGACAAAGGAGATGCCGTGTCACCATGATGACTTAGCAGAGGACTGTACCTTCTGTCTTGCAAACAGACTTTCTCTTTTGCCTTCTTGGCCTGCTTGGACCATGTTGAAAAGGTCCATGTGACAGGGAATTGGCAGCACCATGCAGCCAACAGCCTAAAATGAACTGAGCCCCATCCGCAGCCCAGTTGGGTTTGGAAGTGGGTCCTTCCCTTGTTAAGCTTTCAGGTGAGACCTCGGTCCTCAGTCCCAGGACACAACTTGATTGTAGTCTTATGAGAGACCCAAAGCAGAGGACTCCGCTAAGCCAGCCCAGCCTCTTGACCCATGAAGACTGTGAGTTATTAAATATACTTTCGTTTTAGGCCACTAAGTTTGTGATCATTGGTTACGCAGCACAGCTAACTGATACAAAGCGGGTACCAGAGTTTATTCCAGGTACAGAGAACCATACGTGTGAAGAGGATGAAACAGAGAGAGTCTAAACACTGGAGGAAGGATAAACAGGCTGAAAACTGGAGTGACTATTGGAGCAAAAATGTGCTGAGATGTGAGGCAGAAAGGCTAGCCCAGGTCATGTTCTACAGGCCCACAGGGGCCGTGGAACAGTTTCTGGCATTTATATTGGAAAGTTGGCTCAGCTGGGAAAGAATCTGCCTGCAATACTGGAGACTGGGTTCAATCCCTGGGTTGGGAGAATCCCCTGCAGAAGGGAAAGGTTACTCATTCCAGTGTTCTGGCCTGGAGAATTCCATGGACCATATAGTCTGCGGGGTCACAAACAGTCAGACATGACTGAGTGACTTTCACTTCACTTTATTTCATACTGGTAACTCAGACGTCAATGAAAAATTGGTAACTGTGAGCTTGATGAAATTTGCTTTTCAAAATGCATAGGTGAAGGGTCCCCCTGGGTAGCTCAGACCAGGAGTTGATGGTTGATTTATAGGGAAGTGGACACTTTCAAGAAATATTTGGAGGTAGGATGAGTAGGATTTGATGTCAAAGTGGATACAGGGAGAGACAGATGTAGAGTCATCTATTGAAATGGAAAAAGAGGTTTGGGGTTTAAGGTTTTTGATGCAGCTAGAGTATTCTGGATCTGTCTAGGGAGCTTAAAGGCTGAGGTAGAAATCAGTCTTTTGATCTCAGCTTCTGTCTGGGTCGTCTCAACCTCCCTCAGGCACGATGGTTTAGAATCTGCCTAGCTACTGAGCACGATTAACACACTGTGTAAAGATTTCATTAGCATGTAGAGAAGGCCTGGCTGCAGAATAAATCTCCATGTTGTTTTGTTGATGCTAATTATTTCATCTGAAAGCACTCAAAAATATGATTGACTATACCCTGGTCAGAGGAAATGCGTTGATCTCCCTGGGGAGCCAAGGCATCGCTCAAAATGGTATGGATTTATGTTGAATGTCTGAAGTCCCCCCCTCACACTGTAGTTTTATCAGGGATGGATTATTGCAAGAAGTATGTGGAAGTCACAAAATGATCCAGTTCTGTTTAATGAGAGCTGTTGTTGTTGTTCAGTCACTGTGTCCTATTCCGCTGTCTGCGACCCCATGGACCGCAGCACACCAGATTCCTCTTTCCTCCACTATCTCCTGGAGTTTGCTCAAATTCATGTCTGCGGAGTCAGTGATGCTATCTAACCACGTCATCCTCTGCCTCCCCCTTCTCCTTTGGCCTTCATCCTTTCCCAGCATCAGGGTCGTTTCCAGTGAGTCGGCTCTATGCTTCTGGTGGCCACAGTCCTGGAGCTTCAACTTCAGCATCAGTCCTTCCAATGAATATTCAGGGTTGATTTCCTTTAGGATTGACTGGGTTCATCTCCTTGGTGTCCAAGGGACTTGTAAGCATCTTCTCCAACACCGCAGTTCAAAAGCATCAATTCTTTGGGGCTCAGGCTTCTTTATGGACCAATTCTTATATCCATACACGACTACTGGAAAAACCATAGCTTTGACTATATAGACCTTTGTCAGCAAAGTGATACCTTTGCCTTTTAATATGCTGTCTAGGTTTGTCATAACTTTCCTTCCAAGGAGCAAGATCTTTCAGTTTAACAAAAGAGGGGACATTAATTCATTCTTCCTTTATTTATGTCTTCACACTGTTTTTTCTGCTTATGTGCAACTCATCTGTAAACGTTTTGGTAACTGGCCCGTAAAGCTGCTTGACTTTTGTGAGCCTTGGTTTTCTCCTGTTTGAAGCTTGGCACTTCACACTCAACATCAAGCCATCAGGGCTCAGATCTTGGTGAAGCCTGGTTGGCTTTTCCTACCAGAATGTAAGCCCTCACGAGGCTTACATTATGTTTATATGTTTATATAAATATATATAAGACAAAATTATGTTTATATGTCTCATTAATGCTTTTGGAGACACTGGGGACACAATAAGTGTTTGCTGAATGAGTAAATGACATGTATATTGCAATTGACATCGAAAAAGCCCTCAGCAAGTGGCAGCCACCTCCTTTTATTCCTCCCTCTTCCTCCCCTGCTCTGTTCATCTCCTTCTCTCTTTCAGCCTCCTTCTCTATCTTCTTCCTCTTGAGTTTGAGAAAAAGAGAAAATGACTGAGATACCCTCACAACTGGGTATCTGATTTGCTATTGGCTTTCCCAGCATATGTATGATCATATCTGCTTCTTTTTATGTTATGAAATCAGAGGATTA
>SJYC01102037.1:0-10474 GCA_006408675.1 Madoqua kirkii | reverse complement strand
CATGACTGAGTGACTTTCACTTCACTTTATTTCATACTGGTAACTCAGACGTCAATGAAAAATTGGTAACTGTGAGCTTGATGAAATTTGCTTTTCAAAATGCATAGGTGAAGGGTCCCCCTGGGTAGCTCAGACCAGGAGTTGATGGTTGATTTATAGGGAAGTGGACACTTTCAAGAAATATTTGGAGGTAGGATGAGTAGGATTTGATGTCAAAGTGGATACAGGGAGAGACAGATGTAGAGTCATCTATTGAAATGGAAAAAGAGGTTTGGGGTTTAAGGTTTTTGATGCAGCTAGAGTATTCTGGATCTGTCTAGGGAGCTTAAAGGCTGAGGTAGAAATCAGTCTTTTGATCTCAGCTTCTGTCTGGGTCGTCTCAACCTCCCTCAGGCATGATGGTTTAGAATCTGCCTAGCTACTGAGCACGATTAACACACTGTGTAAAGATTTCATTAGCATGTAGAGAAGGCCTGGCTGCAGAATAAATCTCCATGTTGTTTTGTTGATGCTAATTATTTCATCTGAAAGCACTCAAAAATATGATTGACTATACCCTGGTCAGAGGAAATGCGTTGATCTCCCTGGGGAGCCAAGGCATCGCTCAAAATGGTATGGATTTATGTTGAATGTCTGAAGTCCCCCCCTCACACTGTAGTTTTATCAGGGATGGATTATTGCAAGAAGTATGTGGAAGTCACAAAATGATCCAGTTCTGTTTAATGAGAGCTGTTGTTGTTGTTCAGTCACTGTGTCCTATTCCGCTGTCTGCGACCCCATGGACCGCAGCACACCAGATTCCTCTTTCCTCCACTATCTCCTGGAGTTTGCTCAAATTCATGTCTGCGGAGTCAGTGATGCTATCTAACCACGTCATCCTCTGCCTCCCCCTTCTCCTTTGGCCTTCATCCTTTCCCAGCATCAGGGTCGTTTCCAGTGAGTCGGCTCTATGCTTCTGGTGGCCACAGTCCTGGAGCTTCAACTTCAGCATCAGTCCTTCCAATGAATATTCAGGGTTGATTTCCTTTAGGATTGACTGGGTTCATCTCCTTGGTGTCCAAGGGACTTGTAAGCATCTTCTCCAACACCGCAGTTCAAAAGCATCAATTCTTTGGGGCTCAGGCTTCTTTATGGACCAATTCTTATATCCATACACGACTACTGGAAAAACCATAGCTTTGACTATATAGACCTTTGTCAGCAAAGTGATACCTTTGCCTTTTAATATGCTGTCTAGGTTTGTCATAACTTTCCTTCCAAGGAGCAAGATCTTTCAGTTTAACAAAAGAGGGGACATTAATTCATTCTTCCTTTATTTATGTCTTCACACTGTTTTTTCTGCTTATGTGCAATTCATCTGTAAACGTTTTGGTAACTGGCCCGTAAAGCTGCTTGACTTTTGTGAGCCTTGGTTTTCTCCTGTTTGAAGCTTGGCACTTCACACTCAACATCAAGCCATCAGGGCTCAGATCTTGGTGAAGCCTGGTTGGCTTTTCCTACCAGAATGTAAGCCCTCACGAGGCTTACATTATGTTTATATGTTTATATAAATATATATAAGACAAAATTATGTTTATATGTCTCATTAATGCTTTTGGAGACACTGGGGACACAATAAGTGTTTGCTGAATGAGTAAATGACATGTATATTGCAATTGACATCGAAAAAGCCCTCAGCAAGTGGCAGCCACCTCCTTTTATTCCTCCCTCTTCCTCCCCTGCTCTGTTCATCTCCTTCTCTCTTTCAGCCTCCTTCTCTATCTTCTTCCTCTTGAGTTTGAGAAAAAGAGAAAATGACTGAGATACCCTCACAACTGGGTATCTGATTTGCTATTGGCTTTCCCAGCATATGTATGATCATATCTGCTTCTTTTTATGTTATGAAATCAGAGGATTATCTTTCCTGGAGAGAAGTGGTTAAGCCTGAGCAGCAGCAATCAGCACTATGGGACCCAGAGGTCAGTTCTTCCTTGGGAAGGATGTTTCTGTTGTGGGAGGTGGTTGATGATATCATACTTGTTCCTTGATTTAGATGCTGTTTGCTTCAGCTCAGGGAAAAATGAAGTCACCCTAAGAATTGAGAAGGTGAACAGTCTAGACTTTAATTCCCTGCTTTTCTAAGTGGAATACTCATCCTTCATGTAGTCATCCATCCATCCACCCATTAATCCCCCCATCTTCCCATCTATGCAGCCATCCAATCACTCACTCACTTATTCACTCATGAGCTCATTCATTTTTCTACTCAAAGAAATATCTGTTGCCCATCAGCTATGCACCCCACTTCATGCTAGAAACTGGGGATATCATGATGACCAAGATGAGCATAGTTCATGCCCTCAAAGGAGCTTGTAGTAGAGTACAGGCACTTCACAGGCTATCAGGGAGCAGGAATTCTGCAGAATGGTTCAGATTGGAGAGGACGCTCAGCCTCCATCCTGCAGATGGTGAGTGAAGAAACTTTGGGGTGACAGACAATGAGCTAATTGCCTTCTAGAGATAGCATACATAACATGATACATAATGCTCTTCTCTACTGCCTGGTTAACAACTTCTAAAATTAAATTCTCTCTATGAAAATAACTGATGGACTTTCTGTCTCCAGCCTGGATCTTGACTGATAGACACAGATATGCAAAGGGTAAATAACATTGTGGCCATGTTTACTTTCTAATATGAAATGAGTTATAAAAAAAAAAAGAAGCAAAACTATCAGAGCAATATGATCAAAACCTTATTGTCTTTTCTTAGTTACATGTCTTTTTCATCAAAAACTGAAAAAATACTGTACCCCAATGCAAAATAAAAATTTCAAAAATAAAAACGGATATAGGATTGGAATATAACCTTACTTTGTTTCAGGTGTACAGAATAATGATTCAATGTACATATATACTGCAAGATGTAGGCCAGTTAAGTCTACAGTTTCAACAAGTAGGCTTCCTAGGTGGCGCTGGTGTTAAAGAAACTGTCTGCTAATGCAAAAGATGTAAGACATGTGGGTTCGATCCCTGGGTTGGGAAGATCCCCTGGAAGAGGAAATGGCAGCCCACTCCGCATTCTTGCCTGGAGAATCCCATGGACATAGGAGCCTGGGGGGCTATGGTCCACAGTCTCACAAAGAGTCAGACATGACTGGAGCGACCACATGCAGTCACTTAAGCCTAGTTAACCATCAGCACACGATGTCACATATGTCATATTGTGATGAGAACTTTTAGTATCTACTCTCCTAGCAACTTTCAGCTTTACAATATACAGTATTTTAAAATTTTATTCTTTATGTAATTGAAGTATAATTGGCTCCATACAATATTATATTACTTTCAGGTGTATGACATAGTAATTTGATATTTTTATAGATTGCACTCCTTACAAAGTTATTGTAAAATACTGATTATATTCCCTATGCTGTACATTAGTACCTTGTAACTTACTTATTTTATACCTAGTAGCTCAAGCTTCTTAATCCCCTTCACCTATTTTGCCCTTTTCCCAATATTATTAATGTCAGTATTCTGTACATTTCATCCCAGTGCTTGTTTATTTTGTAACTGGAAGTTTATACACTTTGATCATCTTCACTCATTTTCCCCACCCTCCGCCTCCAGTGCCACCGATTTGTTCTCTGTATCTCTGAGTATTTTATTTCTTAATGTGTAGAGGAAAACAAATGAAAATGACTGTAAAAACTCAAAGTGATCAGCGGCAGCCTCCGATGGCCAGCACCTGCATCCATATAACAGAAAGTCCCTAAGACTTCCCACGTGGCCCAGTGCTAAAGAATTTGCCTGCCAATGCATAAGATGTGGGTTTGATCCCTGGGTTGGAAAGCTCCCCTGGAGAAGGAAATGGCAGCCCACTCCAGTGTTCTTGCCTGGAGAAGCCCATGGGCAGAGATGCCTGGTGGGCTGCAGTCAATGGGGTCGCACAGAGTCGGACACGACTGGCACTGAGCACTCAAAAGTCCCGCTGGGCTGAATCCTCTCCCCCTGTGGCTCGCGAGAAGCCAAAGTGTCTGGCTCAAGGCGCTTTGAACTTTTTCCTAGCGCGTCTGCTTCCCTCCCTCGCCTGTACTTTGGGAGACATAGTGGGGTCCTGGTTACCATCCATCCCACCAAGGAGCACAGAGGGGCTTCTTTTGATGTGGGCACAGTCAGGGAAGGAATCGTTTTAGGAGAACAGCCCGGCTGATCTTGGATCCCATCTCTATGGCAACGCAGCTACTAGGACTAAATATCTGATTTTGTTTTGGATTGTGGTGGCCACTGATTACAGGCAGTTCCAAGTCCCTTGGCTCTTCCCTGAAAGGTCTGTGTTTATTTGGTGGCAAGGCTTATCTACTCTCTTCCCCTTTGAACTCTCTTCCTCCTCCTCTTCTTCCATGTCTCCAGTCAGGGGGAAAAAGAAATCTTTGTTGCCTCTGGAGGATGTTTGCTTTCCTGGTTGTTATGGAGATGAAGAGCAGGTGACAAAGCAGGCTTGGGAAGGGAAGAATGGACACAGGGACCCAAGGGAGCCCTGTGCCCAACTTAAGATTGAGTTCAAACATTTACCCAGGACTCAGTCATCTTAATCCAAGAGATTGACACTCAACTCAATTTTATTTCCAATTTTCTCCTCAGGTGCTTCATTAAACATAAAGAAACATGTCTTGTTTCCATTGTTTTTCTTTTAAATTTTTATTGGAGTATAGTTGAGCGCCAAAGAATTGATGCATTTGAACTGTGGTGTTGGAGAAGACTCTTGAGAGTCCCTTGGACTGCAAGGAGATCCAACCAGTCCATTCTGAAGGAGATCAACCGTGGGATTTCTTTGGAAGGAATGATGCTAAAGCTGAAACTCCAGTACTTTGGCCACGTCATGAGAAGAGTTGACTCATTGGAAAAGACTCTGATGCTGGGAGGGGTTGGGGGCAGGAGGAGAAGGGGACACTGAGGATGAGATGGCTGGATGGCATCACTGACTCGATGGACGGGAGTCTGAGTGAACTCCAGGAGATGGTGATGAACAGGGAGGCCTGGCGAGCTTTGATTCATGGGGTAGTGAAGAGTCAGACACAACTGAGCGACTGAACTGAACTGATAGTTGCTTTATGATGTTGTGTTAGTTTCTGGTGTACAGCAAAGTAAATCAGCTATATGTATGCAAATATCCTCTCTTTTTGGATTTTTTTCCCAATTTAGGGCTTCCTTGGTGGCTCAGACAGTAAAGGAGACCTGGGTTCTGTCCCTGGGTCATGAAGATCTCCTGGAGAAGGAAATAACAACATACTCCGCATTCTTACCTGGAGAATCTCATGGACAGAAAAGCCTGGTGGGCTACAGTCCATGGGGTCACAGAGTCAGACACGACTGAGAGACTAATGCTTTTTTTTCACTTTCCCATTTAGGTCATCACAGGGCACTGAGTAGGCTTCTCTGTGACACAGAGTAGGTTTTCTTCAGTTACCTGTTTATATATAGTACTATATATTTGCCAATCTCAGCCTCCCAATTCACCGCACCCTCTCTTCCCCTCCTTGGTGTCCACACATTTGTTCTCTCTGTGTCTCTATTTCTGCTCTGCAAGCAGGTTCATCTGCACCACTTTTCTAGATTCCATTGCTTTGCATCAGCTTGCAAATAGCTTTCCAAAGGCTATCTGAGCTGAACACCCAATTGACTGGCTTGGCCCCTTGATTTTTCCTTTTTTTTTTTTCCTTCAGTTCATCCAGTTCACAACCAGTCACTCAGGAACACTAAGAACATCAAATATTAACCCAGCCCTTGAGAAGCTGGCAACCAGTAGGAGTGGGTAAGACCCAGAACAAAGTGCATGGGCTTTGGACCCATCAAACCTGATTCCCTGAACTGGCTCCGCCGCTCAGCAGCTCGTTGGCCTGGGGCCATGCACTCAGCCTCTCTGAACTTGTCTGCTCATCTGTATAATGGAGTGCCTGACTCCTAGCTCTCCAGGCAGGATGAGAGAAAATGTGCATAAATCTACCAGCATAGCGCCTGATGCACGTAAGTGCTTATTTAAGGAGTGGTTGTTCGGATTAACTTGATGTTAACAAATGAAACAGACATGTAATAGGAAAAAAATGATAATATATAATAAAATGATAATAGAAAATTATATATGACGTATATCATATAATGATAATATATGGAGTTAAGTGCTTTTAACAACAGAAATGAAGGAAGTGATGAGAGATAGAAAGCCATGGATTTTGAAGATAGATGGTGGTTCTAAACAGGGAGGCCTGGCGAGCTTTGATTCATGGGGTAGTGAAGAGTCAGACACAACTGAGCGACTGAACTGAACTGATAGTTGCTTTATGATGTTGTGTTAGTTTCTGGTGTACAGCAAAGTAAATCAGCTATATGTATGCAAATATCCTCTCTTTTTGGATTTTTTTCCCAATTTAGGGCTTCCTTGGTGGCTCAGACAGTAAAGGAGACCTGGGTTCTGTCCCTGGGTCATGAAGATCTCCTGGAGAAGGAAATAACAACATACTCCGCATTCTTACCTGGAGAATCTCATGGACAGAAAAGCCTGGTGGGCTACAGTCCATGGGGTCACAGAGTCAGACACGACTGAGAGACTAATGCTTTTTTTTCACTTTCCCATTTAGGTCATCACAGGGCACTGAGTAGGCTTCTCTGTGACACAGAGTAGGTTTTCTTCAGTTACCTGTTTATATATAGTACTATATATTTGCCAATCTCAGCCTCCCAATTCACCGCACCCTCTCTTCCCCTCCTTGGTGTCCACACATTTGTTCTCTCTGTGTCTCTATTTCTGCTCTGCAAGCAGGTTCATCTGCACCACTTTTCTAGATTCCATTGCTTTGCATCAGCTTGCAAATAGCTTTCCAAAGGCTATCTGAGCTGAACACCCAATTGACTGGCTTGGCCCCTTGATTTTTCCTTTTTTTTTTTTCCTTCAGTTCATCCAGTTCACAACCAGTCACTCAGGAACACTAAGAACATCAAATATTAACCCAGCCCTTGGAAGCTGGCAACCAGTAGGAGTGGGTAAGACCCAGAACAAAGTGCATGGGCTTTGGACCCATCAAACCTGATTCCCTGAACTGGCTCCGCCGCTCAGCAGCTCGTTGGCCTGGGGCCATGCACTCAGCCTCTCTGAACTTGTCTGCTCATCTGTATAATGGAGTGCCTGACTCCTAGCTCTCCAGGCAGGATGAGAGAAAATGTGCATAAATGTACCAGCATAGCGCCTGATGCACGTAAGTGCTTATTTAAGGAGTGGTTGTTCGGATTAACTTGATGTTAACAAATGAAACAGACATGTAATAGGAAAAAAATGATAATATATAATAAAATGATAATAGAAAATTATATATGACGTATATCATATAATGATAATATATGGAGTTAAGTGCTTTTAACAACAGAAATGAAGGAAGTGATGAGAGATAGAAAGCCATGGATTTTGAAGATAGATGGTGGTTCTAAACTCATTGGCTCTATGTATGCAGTGGGTTGACACTGGGCAAGAACTTAAATTTCCCAGGGCCTTGGTTTTCCGATCTGTAAAATGGGAACAATAACACAGTAGGGCCAACTCACGGGTTTGCTTTGAATTTAAAGAGGATCATATGTGTAAAGGTTCAACACAGTTCTGGGCTCACAATAATTGCTCAATTAACTCAACACAGTTGCTAGAGGAAGCTTTCAAGAGGAAAAAGTGACTCACAGGGAACAGGCACATATGAGACATCAGAGAAAGAGAAAGTAAAGCAAAGCCTCAGGACTTCCCTGATTAAGAAGCCGCCTGCCAGTGTGGGGGACATGGGTTTGGTCGCTGGTCCGGGAAGATTCCACATGCTGCGGGGCAACTAAGTCCATGAGCCACGGCAGGGGAGCCAACAGAGAAACCTGAGAGCCGCAGCTAGAGAGTAGCCCCCATTGCTGCAACTAGGGAAAGTTCAAATGCTGCAACGAAGATCCAGCCCAGCAAAAAGACAAACAAAATGAAACAACAAAAAAATAGCAAAGCCGTCTCCTGGGTCATAGAAAGGCAAGTTGCTCTACTGTTGCCCTGTCTGGTGTTGACAAATGTCTTTGATGTTCCCAAAAAGACTTCTGAGGCTCTTTAAGATTTTAACTTCTCAAAGAAATCTTCAAAGTGTCTACTATGACTGAAGCAGGAAAATGATGGATATGTTTGGAAGGATTTTGAAATGCAAAAGGTGAAGGTGTTTTTCAGGCTGGATTATTAATCAAGGAAAAGGGACTCCCAGTTCCTAAGCCTGTGGGAGCTCTGACACCCTGCTACAGGACAACTTGAGAACGTTTATGGCTGGTGTAGGTAGGGGGCATTTATTAATGTCCTAACCAGGGGAGTGTAACCACTTTATAGGCAAAGCATTTCCAAGCTGATAAGTTATCCCAAACGCTAACTGTGCTGTCAGTCATTCCTGGTGATGCCCACAGGCTTGGCTGGTGGCCTGGACTCTGTCCTGTTTACATAGGCCCACAGCTTACCTGTGGACACCATCAGGAAGCCAGAGGTGAAAGGAGGGATTCAGGCTTCCTTTGCCATGATGCACTTAAAGCAGCTAATTGGCATGGTTGGGGTAGCCCCCTAAAGAGTTAAGCAGTCAGGGACTTCCTTGGTGGTCCAGTGGTTAAGAATCTTGCTTGCTTGTGGGAACTTAACCTTGCTTCTTGCTTCTTGACCTTGCTTATGTTCAAGCCCTGGTCTAAGAACTAAGATCCCACATGCCCTGGGGCAACTAAGCCTGTATGGCACAATTAGAGAAGCTTGAGTGCTGCATCTAAAACCTAATGCGGGCAAATAAACATTGGGGGGAAAGAAAAAAAAGAGGTTAAGTGGTCCAGATGAGCCCTGCTCTAGGTACCCTCAGTAACATTCGGTTCCATTCAGTCTCTCAATTGTATCCAGCTCTTTGCAGCCCCACGGACTGCAGCATGCCAGGCTTCCCCGTGGCTGCAGTCACCACCTGCAGTGGTTTTGGAGCCCAAGAAAATAAAGTCTGTTACTGTTTCCACTGTTTCCCCATCTATTTGCCATGAAGTAATAGGACCAGATGCCATGATCTTCGTTTTTTGAATTTTGAGTTTTAAGCCAGGCTTTTCACTCTCCTCTTTCACTTTCATCAAGAGGCTCTTTGGTTCCTCTTCACTTTCTGCCATATGGATGGTGTCTTCTGCATATCTGAAGTGATTGATGTTTCTCCCTGCAATCTTGATTCAAGCTTGTGTTTCATCCAGCCCAGCATTTCCCATGATGTACTCTGCATATAATTTAAATAAGCAGGGTGACAGCATACAGCCTTGATGTACTTGTTTCCCAATTTGGAACCAGTCTGTTGTTCCATGTCCAGTTTTAACTGTTGCTTCTTGACCTGCATACAGACTTCTCAGGAGGCAGGTAAGGTGGTCTGGTATCCCATCTCTATAAGAATTTTCCACAATTTGTTGTGAACCACACAGTCAAAGGCTTTAGCATAGTCAGTGAAGCAGAAGTAGGTGCTTTTCTGGAATTCTCTTGCTTTTTCAGTAAATATTACTTGGCCAAAAAGTTCATGTGGGTCTTTCCTTAAGATGCTATGGGGAAACCCACATGAACTTTTTGGCCAAGTTTCTGGCATCCTACAGGCTGTCCCATTGGCACAGCTGGTCCCACTTAACTAGGGGAGACAGAGGGCAGAGGGCATGGGTCTTGCAATCAGCAATCAAGCCAACTGGGGTCTGAACCCTGGTCCTGCTGCTTCCTAGCTGTAGCCAAATTGTTCTTGTCTTTATGAATGTCTGTTTTCTCTCTTCCAAAGTGAGTTATAGATGGATAGCATCTATGAGGAGCAGAGTCTGTGTCAAAGACTGTTGCAAGCATTTCATGCAATATTGTATGTCCAATGCCTGTTCAACAAACAGTCACATACTAATGCTTGCTGAACTTATGCTAGGCACTATTCTATTTTTAAAAGTTTTTTCAAACTTGAGGTCAAGCTAATGTACTCCCTAGTTGTTCAGTGTTAAAGAATCTGCCTGCAATGTAGAAGACACAGGTTCCATCTCTGGTTTGGGAAGATCCCCTGGAGAAGGGAACGGCAACCCGCTGCACAGTATTCTTGCCTGGAGAATTCCATGGACAGAGGAGATTGGCAGGCTACAGTCCATGGTATCGTAAAGAGTCAGATATGACTTAGCAACTAATCAACAACAACAAATAGTTAATGCACAATAGTATGTAAGTAATAGGTGTACAATATGGTGATTTATCATTTTTAAAAATTATGTTAATTTTTTTGTCTGTGCCTGGTCTCAGTTTTGGCCCTCAGGTTCTTTAGTTGAGGCATGCGAACTTTTAGTTTGGCATGTGGGATCTAGTTCCCCGACCAGAGATGGAACCCAGGCCCCCTCCTGCATTGGGAGTGTAGCGTCTTAGCCACTGGACCACAGGGAAGTCGCAGCTTCATAATTGTTAAAGGTCATGCTCC
>SJYC01102036.1:0-33621 GCA_006408675.1 Madoqua kirkii | reverse complement strand
GTAACCACTAGTTTACTCTCCCTATTTGTGAGTCTGCTTCGTTTTTATTATACTCACTAGATGGCTGCACTTTTTTAGATTTCTTGTATAAGTGATCTCACACAGTATTTGCCTTTGTCTGACTTATTTCACTTAGCATAATGCCCTCCTAGTCCATCTATGTTGTGGCAAATGGCAAAATTTCATTCTTTTTTTTTTTATGGCTGAGCCATCTAGGTACTTTCTTAGCACTTTACATTCATCACTTATTTAATCTTCCCAACAAATCTGTGAGGTACGAACTATTTTTGTCCCCATTTTACAGATGTGGAAACAAACAGATAGATGAGGTCACTTTCCCAGGGTTACAGATTAAGTCGTAAAAGGAACATTCAAAGGATCCCTGACTCCAGTTCTGACGTCCTTGACCACCGGGTGCTACTTCCTCTCAATAAATGATAAATGATCAGTGCTTTATTTTTCCAGTCTTTTCTGGGTGCCTGTGAGTTATGTGAATCCCACTCAGAATCCAAAAATAACCACGAGTCTGTCTTTTTCCCACCACGGAGATCAGTGGTCGATCTCAGGCCATTGAGCTCCACACAATTCTGTATACTTATTTATAGCAAGACATAACTAAATTCTGTCCATCCAGGCCCTCACTCCCTCTCTCTGTTACTCCCAGGGGGCCTCTTAGTAGCTTATTTGGAGCGAACACCATCCGGAAAAAAAAAATTCACTAAGAAAAACAGGAATCAAGACGTCAGGACGGGTTGCCGACAGGACCTTTGATCTGGCCAGAAATAAATATAAGAGAAGCTGTCGAGAGCTCTCTTGCCCGATTTCCATCTAAAGCAATAGAAATAGGTCTCAATCACGGAGCCCTTCTGCTGCCCCCAGGCCTGATGAGGGTGGAAATATGGTCTCCACTTTGCAATGGAAATCCAGCGGCTCTCAAGAACTTTGCTGGCAAACTCTGCCTCCCAAGGGGAGGCTGGGGAGATAATGTCCATTGTTCATTGCACCGTTTTTCATGGTAGCCAAGATATCTAAGTGTGTGTTGAGGGATGAATGGAAGAAATTGTAATATACAGATATATAAAATATGATACAAATTATATGTGTGTGTGTACTTAGTCGTGTCCAAAAATTCACAACCCAATGGACTACAGCCCTCCAGGCTCCTCTGTCCATGGGGTTCCTCCAGGCAAGAACACTGGAGTGGGTTGTCATGTCCTCCTCCAGGGGATCTTTCCTTCCCGATCTGACCCAGGGATCAAACCTGTGTCTCCTGCATTGCAAGCAAATTCTTTACCTGCTGAGCCATCAGGGAAGCCCATAAATTATATATAATATGATATATTATTCAGTCTTAGGAGATCCTGCCATGTGCAACAACACGGATGAGCCTGCAGGATATAATATAAAATGAAATAATCCAGACACAGAAAGAAAAATCCTTCATGATCTCATGAACATGTGGAATCTAAAAAAAGTTGAACACATAAAAACAGAGAGTAGAACAGCAGTTGCTAAGCGTGAGGAGCTGGAGGAAATGGGAGATGCTGGTTTCCAGCGTTACCATAGCCTCCACTCTGCCCTCACTGATTAGACTGGCTTCATGGACAAATCTTGCCCTGATGCCCCGCTGAGTGGCTGCCCTAAGCCTGGAAAACAACTACCTGTCTACAGATGTCCAAGTATCTACAAATGAAATATCTTTAAGCTGTGAGCTGGCTTTTTTGTTGCTTGAAACTGAAGGAATCCTAATGGACGCTGATGTAAGTTTAGTCTTTGGGTTCTTGTGAAGTGAAGTGTGAAAGTCGCTCAGTCAGGTCCAACTCTTCTCAAACCCATGGTCAATACAGTCCATAGAATTCTCCAGGAATTCTCCAGGCAGAATAGTGGAGTGGGTAGCCTTTCCCTTCTCCAGGGGGTCTTCCCAACCCAGCGATTGAACCCAGGTCTCCCACACTGCAGGCAGATTCTTTACCAGCTGAGCCACAAGGGAAGCCCAAGAATCCTGGAGTGGGTATCTTTTCCCTTTTCCAGCAGATCTTCCCTACCCAGGAATCGAACTGGAGTCTCTTGCATTGCAGGCAGATTCTTTACCAACTGAACTATCTGAGAAGTCCCTTTGAAACCTTCCTGAGAAAGACAAAAGAAGAGAGGTTTGTTGACCAAGGTGAGGGTGGGTGCAACTGTATTCCCCTGAATTGGGAGAACAGAGTGAGTGAGGATGGGTGCGGTTGCTGGGATGGATGCACAGAAGGTTTCTGCTTTCTTGCTTCAGTTGTGTCTGACCCTTTGTGACCCTCTGGACTGTAGCCCACTGGGCTCCTCTGTCCATGGGGTTTTCCAGGCAAGAATACTGGAGTGGGTTGCTGTTTCCTTCTCCAGAGGATCTTTCTGATACAGGGATAGAATCTGGGCCTCCTGAATTGCAGGCAGATTATTTATCAACGTACATGCAAATCTCTGACATAAAAGCAGTTTAGGGTCTTCCCTGGTGGTTCAGTGGTTTGGACTCAGTGTTCCCAATGCAGGGGGCCCAGGTTCAATCCCTGGTCAGGGAGCCTCAATTGAGAGTTCACGTGCCACAACTAAGACCCTGAGCAGCCAGAAGAAAGAAAAAAGCATTTGAGATGTTGACTATCCGAGTGGATGTCTGACTCTCAGACAGGTCAGAGCATCTTTCCTGTTATTTCAGGGAGGAATGGAGCCAAGTTGTTCATGGAGCCAAGTTGTTCATGGATGGAGCCACATGTAATTCATGGAGCCAAGTAGTTCATGGAGCGAGTTTTGGTCTTCCTAGGTATCTTCTCAAGATCCCATTTTAGACTACCATCAAGGAGGAAGGGCTCGTGAAATCATTGCCAGCCAGGGTCACTGGAGCTCAGGCTAGGAACCTGGGTCATGGGAGATATTCGGCTTGCAGGGCCCCTTCCCACCAGCCCTCTAGATCTGGGATGCTCTCAATCCGGGGACGTTGCTGTTCCTCTTGTGCAAAGAGTTCTCCCAGGGGACCATTTTAGACTACCATCAAGGAGGAAGGGCTCGTGAAATCATTGCCAGCCAGGGTCACTGGAGCTCAGGCTAGGAACCTGGGTCATGGGAGATATTCGGCTTGCAGGGCCCCTTCCCACCAGCCCTCTAGATCTGGGATGCTCTCAGTCCGGGGACGTTGCTGTTCCTACTTGTGCAAAGAGTTCTCCCAGGGGTAATAAACCCAGTTGTCTCTGTGCTGTGCTCCTAGACAGTCAGATGTAATTTGCGCTCCGCCATCCCTTGCATACCATCTGCAAGCATTTGCGTGTCCCCTCGCTCTGGCTCTGGATTGGAGACCTGACCTCTTCCTCCCTCTCCCTTCCTCTTCCCACCCCCACCACTTCCTCCCTTGGCATCTGAGGGGGTGGGCGGGCAGCCTTCTTTTCCTCTGCTGCAACCTTGTCTCCATTTCGCTCCCCCGTTCCAAGCCCAAATGCCTTCCCTAGCACACTGTCGTTTGTCACCAGATGTTAGAGGTTGCAAACTGACCCCCTAGCTTTTACATCTTTCTTTATTGTATTCGCCTTCGCTCTTCCTAGGACGCTGAGCACAACCCCCATCCTGGCGTGTGTAGGCTGACCTCCACGTGCTCTGGAGTCAACTGACTGCGCCTGAATCCACTTAAAGGTGAAAGGATAAAGCAATTTTCTTCAAGATGTGGCCTAAACTGTTTAGTCTTGGAGGTCTCCAAAGGGCAGGAATGAAAGGATGTCCCTCCCACCCTCCACTTTGGTGTTAGAGCACCCAATCTGGGCTTGCCTTGATGAAGAGCTTCATCCTCTGCCCTGGAGTGGGTTTGTCCTGCAGACTCAGGCCCATAATGTATGGACAGTGTCAGCGCTTGCAGTTAGCAGACTTGAAAATAAGAACAGAAGAAAAATGAAAAGGGGTCATCATCAGTTGGTCCCACATCAAAAAGTCAGGAGGCATCAATGCAAATGGAAAGAGTTGTCATCCATCAACGTGACATGGGGACAATGGGCTGTGAGTTGATGTATTTAAAAAAAAAAGTTTTTCTTTTTGTTTGTTTATTATTTTTTATTAATTTTTATTGGAGTAGAGTTGCTTTGCAATGTTGTGTGAGTTTCTGGTGTGTAGCAAAGTTATATATATATACACATATATCCCCTCTTTTTTAGATTTCCTTTCCATTTAAGTTATCGCAGAGCACTGAGTAGGGTTCCCTGTGCTATACGGTAGATTCTCATTAGTTATCTATGATATTTTATACATAGTAGTTGTATATATGTCAATCCGAATCTCCCAATTCATCCCACCACACCCTTCAAACATAAGTTTGTTCTTTATACCTGTATCTCTATTTATGCTTTGCAAATAGGTTCATCTGTACCATTTTTCCAAATTCCCCATGGATGCCATATTTTATGGTATTTTTGAGTTGATATTTTTAATTAAGAGAGGAGACTGGAAGCTTGGGCTGGAAGCCAAACAGCTCTCAGCCCTCTCCACTCACCACTAAAGTACATCCGGCCCAATTTGGCCTTGGAATATTTTTGATTAGGGAATGTTAGATTGTGACTGTCTGAAGGTCAGGAAGGTGGGATTGGGGGGTGGGTGGAGGCGCTGTGAGAGAGGCTGCATACTCAGAGGCCCCATACAAATAGGCCCCGTTCAGCTCTCGTTCTGGTCCATAATCCACTGTGGCTCTTGAGAAAGTCACTTCTCTCTGCGTCTCAGTTTTCCCCAAGATCTGTTTTGCGGATTGATGCAAGGGAGCTGTTCCCCTTAAGCTGACTCCTACACTTCCTCTGAGTGCCTGTATGCATGGGTGCATGCTCCCTCACTTAGGTAATGTCCCACCCTTTTCTACCCCATGGTCTGTAACCCACCAGGCTCCTCTGTCCAGGAGATTTCCCAGGCAAGAATACCAGTGTGAGTAACCATTCCCTTCTCCAGGGGATCTTCCTGACCCAGGGATTGAACCTGTCTCTCCTGTATTAACAGGCGGATTCTTTACTCCTGAGCCACCTGGGAAACCCCTTGCTCTTAGTTTGAACCAGTTAATGAGTCACCTACTCCTGGCTAATGCCAGCATTTGACACAGCAGCCTGGAGGGACCAGAGAGACAGATCTGATCTTCCTGGGACTGCTTGTCCAGGGTCCCCTTTTCTCCAAGTTGCCTTTCTTTTGTAGCCTTTGTAAGCAGTTCTGTGAAGCATGCTGCATGGTTTCTAGCATGCAACTCACCCTAACTGTATCCCTCAAGCTTCTGTCCCATCCAGGCTGTGAATCTGGCTCTTTTAAGCCAAGCTAGTGGCAAGTCTGGGTGGAGGGTAGTTGCTGGTGGGAAACATAAGGAAGCCTCCAGATGCCTAATGCTCTCTTATGTGACTGGGGCACAGGTCACACTGGTTTGTTCAGTCTGTGAAAATACCTTAAGCTGAATACTTAATAATCTGTGCATTCTTGAGTATGCAGGTGTCAGTAAAGGTTCAATATAAAAAAAATCAATATATTTTTTAAAGTTTTTTTTTAATATGGGAGGGGAAAGAGCCCTTTATTTTCCTAGAACCATCCCCCCCCCCGCCCCCCGCCCATAAACCAGTCTTAACCATTTTTGGAGGCTTTAGCACAAGTTAACAGTCATTTATATAATGAAGGAAAGAGTCCATTGCTTTCATCAGATTTTCAAAGGGAACCTTCACCCTCTGAAAGATTAAGAACAAATGCTATGCAATTTTGCAGAGGATGGAAAGATGGAGCAGGGGGTAGGTGACTGTAAAAAAAAAAAAAAAATCCTTTGGGAGAAACTTGCTTCCTGCTCAAAAGGCATCAGCCCTGAAATACCCAGCTAAAGGCTGTCAGAAGTAGGAGGAGGTCAGGTTGAGTTCCTCAAACAAACCCCATTTCCAAGTTCTTGGTCAATCTTGTTTTCTCTCCAGCGGCAGAAGCTCAATTTTCTTTCCCTCCCACCCGCCACATCTGTGGTTTACGGTAGTGTGTGATACTTGGGGGGTGATTTATTGCTGCGCTCAAGCTTAGGAGAAGGCTTCTAGAGGAAGGCCCTCACCCCCATCCCTATGTGATTTAGGGAGCATTTCTTGAATTCCCCAGGCCATTGGATTCTAGCGAGAAATGAATGTGGATCATTTTGGGAATAGATGCTCCTCGGCATCTGTGTCCCTGTGAAGAGAGACGGTTGGTTGGGGGAAGTAGCTTGGCCCCATAAATCATCTAGCATTTGGAGTATATCGTCTCTCCTCGTGAGATCCGGGAGGGAGGGGCAGAGCAGACGCACGCGCTGGGCCCTCTCACAGGAGAAGGCAGTGAGAGCTACAGGGGAGATGGCAGGACGCCACCAGGCCACGTGAGGGACCTGTCCCTGCATTTTCTGCATCTTTGTTGCTGCCTGGCATTCTGATACTCTGTCTCTCTCCTGGATTCACCCTGTCTGCTGTTTACCTCTCTGAACAGTGCTGGGGAGAGGAGGATGCAGACTTGAGTTCAAATTCCAGTTTTGTTTCTTATCAGCTGCATACATTTGAGTTTGAAGTGTAAACTCTCTAAGACCTCAGTTTTCAGTTGCTGAGTCGTGTCTGACTCTTTGCAACCCCATGAGCTGCAGCACGCCAGGTTCCTCTGTCTCACACTATCTCCTGGAGTTTGCTCAGATTCATGTGCACTGAGTTGGTGATACCATCCAACCATCCCTTCCTCTGTCGCCCCCTTCTCCTCCTGCCTTTAGTCTTTCCCAGCATCAGTGAATCGGCTCTTCCCAAAAGGTGGCCAAAGTATTGGAGCTGAAACTTCAGCATCAGCCCTTTCAATGAATATTCAGGACTGATTTCACTTAGAATTGACTGGTTTAGTTAAGGACTGACTGCTTAGGAAGACCTCACTGCCTCCTCCATAAAGCAGAAATAATATTATCTCCCACATTGGGTTTTTGTGGGGCTTAAATGAGATATTAAATGACATTAAAGGGGATGAAATGCCTTCTGTGAGGCATTTATTTGACTCTGAATTCATAGTTATTTCTACTGGGTTGGGCAAAAATTTGTTCAGGTCTTTCTGTAGCATCTTTACATAAAAATACACCTGAATATCTGGTCAAACCAATATTGTTTATACCTTTTTTCACATCATTGCTTCTCAACGGAAGGTGACTTTGCTCCCAGGAGATATTTTGCAGAGTCTGGAGGCATTTCCGGTTGGCCATCAGGACTAGGAGAGGGAGGTGCTACCGGCATTGAGTTCGGACAAAACCCCATTTCCAAGTTCTTGGTCAATCTTGTTTTCTCTCCAGCGGCAGAAGCTCAATTTTCTTTCCCTCCACCCGCCACATCTGTGGTTTACGGTAGTGTGTGATACTTGGGGGGTGATTTATTGCTGCGCTCAAGCTTAGGAGAAGGCTTCTAGAGGAAGGCCCTCACCCCCATCCCTATGTGATTTAGGGAGCATTTCTTGAATTCCCCAGGCCATTGGATTCTAGCGAGAAATGAATGTGGATCATTTTGGGAATAGATGCTCCTCGGCATCTGTGTCCCTGTGAAGAGAGACGGTTGGTTGGGGGAAGTAGCTTGGCCCCATAAATCATCTAGCATTTGGAGTATATCGTCTCTCCTCGTGAGATCCGGGAGGGAGGGGCAGAGCAGACGCACGCGCTGGGCCCTCTCACAGGAGAAGGCAGTGAGAGCTACAGGGGAGATGGCAGGACGCCACCAGGCCACGTGAGGGACCTGTCCCTGCATTTTCTGCATCTTTGTTGCTGCCTGGCATTCTGATACTCTGTCTCTCTCCTGGATTCACCCTGTCTGCTGTTTACCTCTCTGAACAGTGCTGGGGAGAGGAGGATGCAGACTTGAGTTCAAATTCCAGTTTTGTTTCTTATCAGCTGCATACATTTGAGTTTGAAGTGTAAACTCTCTAAGACCTCAGTTTTCAGTTGCTGAGTCGTGTCTGACTCTTTGCAACCCCATGAGCTGCAGCACGCCAGGTTCCTCTGTCTCACACTATCTCCTGGAGTTTGCTCAGATTCATGTGCACTGAGTTGGTGATACCATCCAACCATCCCTTCCTCTGTCGCCCCCTTCTCCTCCTGCCTTTAGTCTTTCCCAGCATCAGTGAATCGGCTCTTCCCAAAAGGTGGCCAAAGTATTGGAGCTGAAACTTCAGCATCAGCCCTTTCAATGAATATTCAGGACTGATTTCACTTAGAATTGACTGGTTTAGTTAAGGACTGACTGCTTAGGAAGACCTCACTGCCTCCTCCATAAAGCAGAAATAATATTATCTCCCACATTGGGTTTTTGTGGGGCTTAAATGAGATATTAAATGACATTAAAGGGGATGAAATCCTTCTGTGAGGCATTTATTTGACTCTGAATTCATAGTTATTTCTACTGGGTTGGGCAAAAATTTGTTCAGGTCTTTCTGTAGCATCTTTACATAAAAATACACCTGAATATCTGGTCAAACCAATATTGTTTATACCTTTTTTCACATCATTGCTTCTCAACGGAAGGTGACTTTGCTCCCAGGAGATATTTTGCAGAGTCTGGAGGCATTTCCGGTTGGCCATCAGGACTAGGAGAGGGAGGTGCTACCGGCATTGAGTTCGGACAGGCCGAGGATGCTGCTAAACATCCTGCAGTAGGGGCGGCCCCACATCGAAAAGTGATCCAGCTGAAAGGTCAGCGGTGCTGGGGCTGAGAATCCTTGCTTTAGGCTGTGCACTCTGTACTTGTCCCCCCTTGGTGCCCCTGTACCATGCTTGGCAGTCTCATTCCCTTTTGCTTTTATAGCATGCTAAGCAGCAAAGTTGGTGTTCACATTTCCAACATTATTAGAAATTATAGATGGGGCCCAAATCCTGGCTTTGCTGCTTACTGGCTGTGTGTCCTTGGGTGAGTGACTTAACCTTTCTGAACATCAGTGTTCTCATCTCTAAAATCAGAGGTTGGTTATGAGGATTAACTATTCATTGGGAAAGTCCCTAATTCTGGGAAAGATAAGGGTAGAGATGGCTGGATGGCATCCCTGATGCAATGGACATGAACTTGGGCAGACTCCGGGAGATGGTGAGGGACAGGGAAGGCCTGGCGTGCTGCAGTCCATGGGGTCGCAAAGAGTCGGACCCAAATGGGTGACTGAGCATCGACAGCATGAAGATTAAATATGTTCTTCACAGGAATGATGGCACGTAGTACTGCTCAAAAAGAAGAAAGTCTGTGCATCTTCACAGTCCCCAGCAACTCAAGACAATGGAGCTTGAAGATGGGCAGTCCATAGCTGGCTCCTTGCTGTCTACTGTGCATGTGCAGGAAAGTGGTTTTCTTTCCTCTCTCATCTCTCCTGATTGTCTCTCCTAGTCCTTTCTTTTCTTTTCATCCCTCCCCTTTCATTTCTTCTCTCTCTCTCTTTTTTTTTTCCAGCTCCCACCCAGGCGGGAGTGGAGGAGGCTCTAACCTCTGCTGTGCACAGTTTCAAAGCTTCCTTCTGAGCACAACGTGACTCGTTTCAAGGGGGAGGGTTTGCTCGTCTGGTTTCTTTCTCTTTCACCCCCTGGCTCTGGTTATTAAAGTTTGGTTCCTGTAAGAGGAAGGGGTGAACTTTGAAACCTCAGGAATAAAACGCTCCACTGGGCCTTCTTATCACGTCAGCCTCACCCCCTGCCTTTCCTCCTTTGGTGGCAAGAGTTGGGGATCAGAAACTGCTGGGCGGGCTGCCTTCCTCACTCATCATCTGAGCCCCATTTGCCCTGGTGTCTCCACTGACAAGCAGCTGAGAGGCATGTGTGCCTTGCATGCAGGCGCATCTGAGCACCACCTGGCCAGTCTTTCCTGTGGGACCCAAGTGGAGAGTGAGTCCTCTGGCCTGGGCACGTGTCCCTGTCTCACTTTCCTCCAGGAAGAACCTCAACCTGGTCAGGAGCTGTTTTAAACAAGCCTCATTTAGCAAAGGGAGAGAGCCTCCATCAACACTGACTGTATTCCATGCATTAGACGTATTGCTAAGAGTTTTCTCTGCATTATCTCCATCAATTCTCATGACAACCCAAGGAGTTGGCTGTTTCATTGTCTCTATATTAAAGATGTGAAACTCAGAGTCACAGAAGTTAAGAGGCTTGCCCAAAGTCACAAACTGGCCAAGCGTCAGAGCTAGGATTTTAACCCGCGTTTCTCCAATGCTAGGGCTACGGGTGAGCCACTTGTCCCAGTTTGCCTGGGACTGTCACAGTTTTAGTGCTACAAGCCCCGCATCCCAGAAAACCCCTTCATGCTTGGATAACCCAGGATGGCCTGTAATCGGGGGCCAGGAAGCAATGAGAATGACTTGATACTACCAATTGTGAGTGTCTTTTAAGAATTGTATTTCCTCCTTCCTTCCTTTCCCTGTATCATCTATTGCAGTAGAAGAGGTTATTTTTTTATTTTTTTTATTTTTGGTATTAGGCTTAAGAATGGCTGAAAACTGATAATGCCTGGGTTTGGAGAAAGCTGCTTTCTGGTGCTGAAATTTTGCATAAGGGATGACTTAGACCTCCTTGGGCTTCAGATCACCCCCAGAATCCTCTCTAACTCTTCTTTGGCAGTCTTTCAACTGTCATCACGTTTCCATAGATCACCTCCTATGTCAGTGGCAGCACTGGGTTCATTTGATGGGATTGGGGTCACAAAGAGTCAGACACGACTAAGCGACTGAATTGAACTGACTGAGCCATGTAATATATATGTAATATACAGAAGTAAGTCTTATACTCAGGGCTCTTTGGGATCTCTTCCAATCTTAGCAGTCTGAGCCAGAGCCTAGCCAACTTGTCTCTAAATCCATTTACTCTTCCTGGTCACCCACCTAGACCTCATTTCCCAGCCTGCTTGCAGTTAGGTGGGGTTACATGACTTAGTTCTGAACAATGGGATATATATAGGTGAAAGCGATGTTTACCATTTTGACCATAAATGTTTACATACAGTCCACTGCTGTGTGATCACAATCTTTTCATTTCTGGGTGACCGTGGAGGATGGAAGGGCAGGTGGCTGAGTGGTAAAGAATCTGCCTGCCAATGCAGGAGATGCAAAATTGATTCCTGGGTCGGGAAGATCCCCTGCAGAAGGAAACGGTAACCCACTCTAGTATTCTTGCCTGGCGGGCTACAGTCCATAGCATTGCCAAAGAGTTGGACAGGACTTAGTGACTAAACAGCAAAGCAGATAGAAGAGCCACAGGAGACACGACTCCAGACTCCCTTCTTGAATCTGAGCTGCCTGCTGCTAAGTAATACTGGTTTTGGATTTTACGTCAATATACTTCATTCGTTTGAGCCACTGAGATTTGAGGGCTTATTTTGTTATAGCAACTACATTTCCCTAACTAATACATTTTCCAATCATATTTCTCTCATCTCCAGTATACAAAATCTCCCTTCTGAACCAAACAAACTTCCTAGGCAGAAGGAGTTTCATTACAGTCTTTATAAATCTAAGCTCTATCATTTCTTGAATGGATTTGAAAATCCACACGCATCGTTGCTGGGACGGATGATACACAACACAAGCAAAACCGATGAGACAGAAGCAAATCTTCTCGGATATAATGAGACTAAGAAAGCATCCTAAAGATGGTTTCTCTGGGAAGCACAGAGGAATGAAACAGGCAGCCCCGCTAGGACCTAAAGACAAGAGCCTTAGAGAGAGCCCAGAGCCTTCAGCAGAAAAGGGAAATGGGAAACAAAACCAGAAAGAAAAAAAAACCAACCCAGAAAACAAAACCACCCATTTCTGATTTCCTGAGCTTTCAATATGGGGATCATTAACGGGAGCTTTCTGGCTAATCTTAATTGCTAGGGCTGAGGAAGGGAATTGCCAGGGTAATCAGATCCCAAAGCATACAGGGCTTTATAGATTAAAGCACAGTTATCTGCTAATCCCATCAAAACGTCATAATCTTGTGTCACAGCAGCATCTAAACACAGCTGATTGAGATGCCACGAGTGCTGGATCTGGGATCCATCACAACCCTGCTGTCCAGAAAGCAAATAACCCCAAATAAGAAGATTGGATTTAGTGTGGTCTGGAGATATTTACTACAAAGGCCTGAGTACTGGCTCCATCCCCGCCTTGGGCTTCGTGTGGGGGAAAAACTCTGGTGTCTCCAGATGCATTCCTTTTAAAGAAAAATTTTCCCAAATGGAAATAGAGTCATCATGGGTCCTTTTTTTTCTTTTTGCTGATTAAAAAATTAATACGTGCCGGCTGTAAAAATGCAGAGAATACAGAGAAATATGAAGACTAGAAAGCACACACTTTCACCAGAAGGAGCAATTTTTGTTATTTTGATGTGTTACCTTTTCAGCGATTTCTTCCAGGCATGTGCACATACAAATTCACATTCTCTTTCTCCACCCCACCCCCTCTACGGTGCTCTCTCTGATCATCTCACATCTTTTGTGTTCCTCCCTTGAACTGCTAAGATCTAGGACTCCTGTGGTCATGTGGTTAACATGGTGAACCCATAGCTCTTAGGTCTCCATCTGCTAACCCCTCAGCAGAGACTGACCAACATCTCTGAATTCCATTCCAAATCCTGCAGACAGAACATTACTCCCATCAGTCACACCGTGGCTGTGAGGTTCCATATACAATGACAACGGAGTCAAGTTCCTTTATTGGAGGTGGGGAGCAGATGGCAGAGAACAGAGGGCCATTCTTGGGCCTTCCCTGGCTCTCCAAACAGAACTGAACACATTTTAACTCATCCTATCTCCTGTCCTGCTCCCACACAGAAGTGGCTTACAAAGGCCCTTCAAGGAGTGAGTGGTCACAATGTGAGCTCAAGGGCTTTTCTCCTGGACTAGGCGATCACTCTGCCACTTACTCAACTGTGCTTCCATTCATATTAGAAAGTCATATGATAGACAGGAACGGGAAAATATGGGAAAAAAAGATAATTCTTTCAGAGCAGTGGAACAATAGATTGGGGTATCTCAGAAGGTGCCAAGTAATTCCTCACTGAAAGTACCTAAAACAGGGCACAAAACCCAATGTTCCTGGATATTATATGGAAATTCTAGATGGTGTACAAGTGTTGACTTCCGACTCTCCCTTTCCTTGTTGTGTTCCTGATGAATCAACACTCTTGGATCTGCATATCACAACCTTTATTTTGGGGGGTCATATCTGATGCTTAACTTCACAGAACAACACAGGGAGGCAGGCTGATCTGGAGGTTAAAGAAGAATCTAGGAATCACATGGGTGATGAAAATGAAGATCTTCTATTGCTGGTAGGGCAGGGAGGAGCCAACATCAGACAGAGGACCTGGCTGATGGCAAGTTTTAGGTAGCTTTTCCTGAGTGTGTAACCCTTATCCTTTTGCCCTCTGGAAACTTCAGTAAACGTAGACAGCTCACTGATGCTTCTGTTGCGAGTGGTTATGTTCTGAAGCTCTATTGGCATCAGTTAAAACAGAGAAACCATATGCGACAAGCTGACTGCTGGGTTGCATCTGTCTAAGGAGCAAAATAGACGGTGCCTCCCTGGGAGACTGTGAAGAGGCAAGGCAGACAGCATCTAACACATCGCAGGCGCTCAGTAAATGATCCTCAAATGTGTAAGTTCCTCCTGGAATATAAATGCTATCTTTGCCTAGATCAGTTGCATTCTTTTTCTCTGAGAAATGACCAGGCATTTGGGCTTTTTTTTTTTAAGCATTGGGTTTCATGTATACTTTGGCCTGGACAGTGAGTCAGAAATGACCTCTGCATCCTGGGGACCTCTTCGTTACATCACTTGATCTATTTTTTCCCCACCCTCACCACACTAAGACCTCAAGCTAATTTTGGGAAGTTGGTGTTTGAAATCCAATCCTCTAAAGCATTTTCTCAAAGGAGAGAAGCACTGATAAAGCAACTGAATGGAAATATCCAGCTCTAAGAGGCAATTTTTTGGGGGGAGGCAAGAAAACTGTAAAATTCTTTACTGGGGTGGTTTTTCCTTCCTTCTTTCCAGAAATCCTGTGGTATCCTTGCATCTCTCTCTCTCTCTCTTTCTGCTTTTCTGAGGCAAAACAAATAAAATAAAACAAAGCAACAACAACAACAAAAGCAAACAAACAAAAGCCAGGGACTTCCTTGGCATCCACTGGTTAAGACTCTGCACTTCTGTTGCAGGGGAACAAGTTCCATTCCTGCATGCCACTTGGCATGGCCAAAAAAATTTTTTTAAAGATGGTACATAATCTAATTGATGACCAAAACACTGTTCTCCGTTCTAAGGTATTCTGTTCTATAAACTGCTTTAACAGACCATATGGAAGCTCCCTTCATGGTGTTAAGGACACAAAATTTTCCTTCCAAAGGCTCTTTTAAGGGGAGAGCCCATTAAGGGATAAAGGAATGGCACGAGTTCACCTAGGCTATTTTTATTTCCTCCACAACTGAAAGAATTGACTCCTTGGGTCAGGAGAAAGTACAGTTTACCAAGAGATAGGGTAAGGAGCCATCACCTTCTTTCTTTTCAGCTCAGTGGTGTGGAAAACACAGGCATCAGATTAATTTGAAAAGCAGCTCCCCAGTTGGTGATCGGGGCTGACCTGGGCTCCCACCTTTATCGTAAACTAAATCATTAAAGGCAATCTATTTTTGTGTTTCCTCCTCGATCCCTCACATTCTGTTGCATCTTCCCACCAATGTGTACAGTCTGATTATTGCAGCAACATGACGTCATTATCTGGAAAGGCAAACACATTCAACTTTCCAAAGAAATTATTGGCAAATGCCATGCATTCAGTCAGGCTTCCCTGGGGGCTCAGTTGGTAAAGAACCCACCTGCAACGAGGAGACCTGGGTTTGATCCCTGGATTGGGAAGATCCCCTGGAGAAAGGAAAGGCTACCCACTCCAGCATTCTGGCCTGGAGAATTCCATGGACTGTATAGTCTATGGGGTTTCGAAGAGTCAGATATGACTGAGCAAGTAGGCACAGAGCACATGAATTGAGTCACCCCAGTGAACTTTAAACTACTTTGCCACACTCTTCCTTAACTTGCACCTCACAAAAGTAATCTCGAGTATTTTGTTTCAGAATTGCATTGCATCTTAAACAACTGGGAGCCAATGATATCTTTATGGTGATGAATCTCTTTATTGAGTCAAATCATTTATATGCCCTTTAGGAATGTTCAGGAGTTTTTTGCATGTGGGTATTATGCATTGTAAATAAGGTTTCTTTTTCTAGGCATTTTATGAAAATTGTTCCTATTTGGGAGGAATCATTTTTATTTTTCCAACCACTATATGTTGCTATTTAAGAAGCTATTGATTTGTGAATGTTTTAGTTGGTATCTGGCAACATGACTGAACTCTTTATTGGGTTCTGACATTTTCAATGGTTTCCTTTGTGTTTTCAATGTGAAATACTGTAACATCTGCAAATGCCATATTTCTCCTTTTTGTGTCTATTCATCTATTTATTGCTTTTTTATGAATTCTTACATTGCTTAGACCTTTCAGGAAAAATGTTAAATGTCAATGGTGAT
This sequence comes from Madoqua kirkii, assembly GCA_006408675.1. Classification (NCBI taxonomy): domain Eukaryota; kingdom Metazoa; phylum Chordata; class Mammalia; order Artiodactyla; family Bovidae; genus Madoqua; species Madoqua kirkii. The sequence goes on along the minus strand of SJYC01102036.1, from coordinate 18,096 downwards.
GGTGAACACACTGTCTTATTTTGATTCCAACAAAAATACTTGTATTAATAGTGAGTCACCATTAAATATCACTCTGAATGTGGTTTTGAGACAGGTGATCATTAGCATGTTAAAAAAAAAAAACCACAGCTATTCTTCTGTTTCAAGTTTTCTGAAAGGTTTTTTTGGTGAATGGATGCTAATGATTTTTTCAATGCCTTTGATGACTCTACTGAGATTATTATATAGTCCTACCTAGACTATTAGATAGGTTACTTTATGCTAGTTGTAGAATAAGCCCTCCTTTGACACAGCAGATCATTTCTTAAATTTTCTGTATAATTAATGAGGATTTTGACATTTATGATTCTAGGTAGATTAGTCTATTGTTTATAGTTTTTGTTTTTTGTGCCATTCTTGGCATGCATGGCTGTGACCAGAGTTATGCTGGCTTTAAAGAATGAAGTAAGAGGTGATTCACTTTTGCCTGTGTTCAGGAACAAATTATATAGCATGGGAATGATCTCCATCTTGCCTGTTAAAAAACTGATTTTTAATATTGGCTCCTGAATCCTTCTTGGAGATAATGTTTTTGAATATTGTTTCCATATCTTGTTTTTTCTAGCCTTCAGTGAATTCAGTCAATATTACACTTCCCAGAATATTAATCCTTTTATTGGGATATAAATTATATATACATTATATATATCTTTATATATCCACATGTATGTATGGTTGTCTAGTATAGTCTTTATTTTAAAAATAATCCTCATGCAAAACATATATCTGATAGAATGAATATCCTAAATATATAAGCAATGCATAACTCAATAGCAGGAACACAACCAGGTTTTAAAATAGGTAGAGGAACTGAATAGACAGCTCTCCAAAACAAAGATATACATATGGCCCATAGGTACAGGAAATGGTATTCAAAATCACTAGTCATCAGGGAAATGCAAATGAAAAACTCAGAGAGATGACATCTCATACCTGTTAGGATGGGTTATTACTTTTTAAAAAGATAATTGTGGGTGAGGATATGGAGAAAAGGAAACCCCTGTACACTGTTGGTGGGAATGCAAATTGACAAAACCCTTATGAAGGTTCTTCAAAAAATTAACATTAGAACTACCATAGGGACTTCCCTAGGGTTTCCCTGGTAGCTCAGATGGTAAAGAATCTGCCTGCAATGCAGGAGACCAAGGTTCAATCCCTGGGTCAGGAAGATCCCCTGAAGACGGAATGGCAACCCACTCTAGTATTCTTGCCTGGAGAACTCCATGGACAGACTATGCGGTCGCAAAGAGTCAGACATGACTGAATGATTAACGCTTTCACTTTCAGGGACTTCTCTGGTGATTCAGTGGTACATAATCCACCTTCCAATGCAGGGGATGTGGGTTCAATCCCTGTTCAGGGGACTAAGATCACACATGCTGTGGGACAGCTAAGACTGTGTACCACACCTCAGGCCCAGCACAGCCAAAAAGAAGAAAAAAGTATCACAGAATCCAGCAGAGGGTGTGCAACCAAAGAAACGGAAGCCAGAAACTTGAAAAAGAATCTGCATTGTCAGGCTTATTGTAGCATCATTCACAATAGCTGAGACATGGAACAACACAAATGTCCACTGGTGGATGAACAGATAAAGAATATGTGGTATTTACAAACAATGGAATGATATTCACCCTTAAAAAGGAGGAAATGCTGCCACTTGATTCAACATGGATGAATCTGGAGAACATTATGCTAAGTGAACTAGGTCAGACACCAGAAGGAAAAAATACTGCATGATACCACTTTTATCTGGAATCTAAAATAGCCAAACTCATAGACACAGAGAGAGTAGAATGGAGGTTGCTAGGGACTGGAGGAGGCAATGGCACCCACTCCAGTACTCTTGCCTGGGGAATCCCATGGACGGAGGAGCCTGGTAGGCTGCTGTCCATGGGGTCGTGAGGAGTCGGACACGACTGAGTGACTTCACTTTCACTTTTCACTTTCATGCATTGGAGGAGGAAATGGCAACCCACTCCAGTGTTCTTGCCTGGAGAATCCCAGGGACAAGGGAGCCTGGTGGGCTGCCGTCATCTATGCGGTCGCACAGAGTCGGACACGACTAAAGCACCTTAGCAGCAGCAGCAGCAGGGACTGGGGGTAGGGGACGATGGGGAGATTTTGGTCAAAGGATACAAATGTTCCATTCTGCAAGTTGAATAATATTCGACCTCTCTATACACCATGGTGCCTATAGTTAAAAACCCTGTATTGTATACTTACAAATTTGCTGAGATGTAGATCTTATGTTGTGTTCTTATCACATACACACGATAATTACAAACAGAGAGGAAGGGACATTTTGGAGACGATGGATAAGTTCATGGTATAGACTGCTATGATGGTTTCCTGGGTATATACTTATCTCCATAGTCATTAAGTTATATAAATTACATATATACAGCTTTTAAAATATCAATCATACCTTAATAGAATGATCTTAAAAAATTTTGTTTTACTAAAAAATTTTTTTGGCTGTGCCAGGTGGCATGTGGGATCCTAGTTCCCCAACCAGGGATCCAACCTGTGCCCCCTGCAGTGGGCGCGCAGAGTCCTAACCACTGGACCACCAGGGAAGTCCCATCAATAAAGTGCTTTTTTGGACTCTGCCTTCTAATGAGTTCGATCTCCATTCAGGGGATTAAGATCCCCCATGATATGCTGTGTGGCCAAAAAATAAAAATGAAAAAAGAAAGCGAATTTTAAAAGTCCCTATTTCTCTATCTCTCCCTTTCTTTTTTTCTAATATTATTTATATTATCTCTATTCTCTCAGCTAGCTTTATTTTAAAAATATCAATATATTTTAAATATGTTGCTTATAAATAATGAGCTACCATTGCTCTTGCTGTATATGAACTCTTCTGAACCTCACAATTACCTTATTTGTCAGGTGCTGTTATTTTCTCCATTTTACAAATTCACAAATGGAGACCATGAGAAATTAAATGACCTGTTCAAGGTGACTGAACTAGCAAGTGATGGAGCTGAGATCCAGCTCAGATTCCCTGTTTAAAGAGCCTGAGTACAGGATACTTGCCGTGCAATGAATCAGTGACTATTTTAAAAGTAGAAGAATTTGAGCTTATTGAAAAAGGAAGGGGGAAATAAAATGATAAGCAGAACTATTAAATAGTTTGATGGTCTGCCTTCTATTAAGACATACTTCAGGAAGGTTGATCCACATGACATTCATGCTTATTAATTCACTCATTTATTCAATTCACTATTTGATTTAAAAAATGTATCAGATCTTCATTATGCTTCTAACCTTGATCCAGGCACTAATCCAGGTTTTTTAACAAAGGTGACAGTTCCTACCCTTGTGAATCTGATAAGAGTAGGGGGAGAGTGGGGTTATAAAACTTCTTGCCGAAATGTAGAGTACAGCTGGCATTTGGATAAATGGTTCACTGGTTTTATTCAATTATATTGTATACATGTCTAGTTGGGCTTCCTGGGTGACTCAACAGTAGAGAATCTGCCCAAAATACAAGAGACGTGAGTTTGATCCCTGGACGGGGAAGATCCCCTAGAGAAGGAGATGGCTACCCACTCCAGTATTCTTGCCTGAAGAATCCATGGACAGAGGACACTGCAGGGCCACAGTCACGGGGTTGCAAGAGTTGGAGATGACTTAGCGACCAAACTACCATCACCAGCATATGTCTCGTTAGCAATCTTTATTCTATAGGTGCTCTCATTCTAGAAATGTCTGTTAAGTAACTATTACTTGCTGGGTGCTGAAATAAGGGGTCAAACAACACCAGATAAGGGAACTGAGGCTTGAGACTTTCAGCCAGTCTAGGGTCCCATAGTGAAAAGGTGGTAAAACTGTATGTGCGTCACCATCGATGTGATTTCCATGGAGAATTAAAAAGGGGCTCCTGGTGCATCCATGTAAGGGCTTCCCCGGGGGCCCAGCAGTAAAGAATCCGCCTGCAGTGTAGGAACTGCAGGAGATGCAGGTTCGATCCCTGGGTTGGAAAGATCCCCTGGTGGAGGGCATGGCAACCCACTCCAGTATTCTCGAGTGGAGAGTCCCAAGGACAGAGAATCCTGGTGGGCTACAGTCCAAGGGGTCCCAAAGAGTCAGACACGACTGAAGCGACTTAGCATGCATGCATTTATCCATTCAAGGATGCTATACACAGATAGAATCCACCCAGGTTTGTTGACTGAATGCCTGATAGCATCCTAGCACTTCCAGGGAGGTGAACCCGAGAACATCTGAGGGAAATGCGGCCCTATAAAGCTCACTCCAAGAAGCTGAAATTGACCCCGTCGCCCACAGGGAGCTGGGACATTTAGCGGGTACCAGGAGACCTTTAAATAATGACGTGCACACTCGAGGCACTAGAAGATTGAAAGAGACAGGCGCCCAGTGGCTCTCCCTGGGCCTCACCTCCCCCTTCGGTCATCAAGGCAAACTCGGGCTGCAGACGGGACCTGCTGCCTTCTACACGGGCCTCGCATTAGATGCGTGTCAACAGAGATTAGCTCAGCCCCACAGCCCGCCATTTGCCATTTATTAGGCCACCTCCACCAACCCCGTAATCTAATCTCGGCCCGAGCAGTGCCTCTTCCAGGTTAAATGTATTAAAGAAGGGGGGTGGGGGGCGGCGTGGGCTGCTCCAGGCGGGATGGCCTCTTCCTTTCTGACAAGCCTGACCCCAGCTCCGAACCCCTCTCCCCCTAGAGACTCCGGGGTCAGAGCCTCCTTGGTGTAGGAGGGCTGGCAGGAGGCACGCAGAGAGAGACCGGAGGATATTGGAAACATACTCTCCGGGGCCTCTGCGCTTTAGAAATCCGAGAAGAACACGAGGCGACAAGTTAAAGCTTTCACTGCTGGAAATATTTTCCCCTTTCCAGGTTTCAACAAGAATTTGATAAAGATATTGGTGGAGTTTGGAAGGGAACGGAGGAAGCAGGGCGCATTTCAAAGCAGAGGAGGGAAGGGATGCAGCGGAACCCTCTTAAGGCAATTTATGGGGGATGGCTTTCCCTGGAGTACATCCGTTCCAATTACACATGTCTTTTAATTAGGGGGTGTTTTTTCAAGGTGAATAAATGTTTCATCAGCAGATTCACCTTTTTTTGTTGTTGTTCTTTGGGCTCCTTTGAAACCCTGATTCTATGCGGGGTTTGCTGACATTTCCACTCCATTCCCACAGGGTTGAAATGAAAGATTCTCCTTCTTCCCCTCGGAAGGGGCCTGGAACCCACGTGCTCTTGCTTTGTTCTCCTGGTATTTCCCCTGTCCTCAAATTTCTCCCCATTTTTGCCTCTGCAGATCCAAGTCTTAGAGGTTTTACTTCTTACTCAGCATTTCTGAGGAGAAGGCAGTGGCCCCCCACTCCAGTACTCTTGCCTGGAAAATCCCATGGACAGAGGAGCCTGGAAGGCTGTGGTCCATGGAGTCCCTGAGGGTTGGACACGACTGAGCGACTTCACTTTCACTTTTCACTTTCATGCATTGAAGAAGGAAATCGCAACCCACTCCAATGTTCTTGCCTGGAGAATCCCAGGGACAAGGGAGCCTGGTGGGCTGCCGTCGTCTATGGAGTCGCACAGAGTCGGACACGACTGAAGTGACTTAGCAGCAGCAGCATCTCTGAAGGCCACTCTTTTTAAGATTGCTAAGGATTGTCCAGGGCCAGGCACTGCTATCTTTACTATGGTCCTGAACATGGAGGATTTTAAAATAAAAATATATTTATTATATAAATATAATAAAATTTTATTTTATTTATTTTAAAAATTTTAAATTATAGCTGTGTCGGGTCTTAGTTGCAGCACGAGGTATCTTCGTTGTGGCCGTCAAGCTTCTCTCTAGTTGAGCCATGGGGGTCAGTTAGTTGTGTCTCACAGGCTTAGATGCACCTCGGCCTGTGGGATCTTAGTTCCCTGATTAGGGATTGAACCCATGTTCCCTACATGACAGATTCTTAACCGCTGTACCACCAGGGAAGTCCTATAAGATTTTTAAAAAATATAATTTACAAGCAGAATATGCTTCCCTGATAACGCAGACGTTACAGGATCTGCCTACAGTGTAGGAGGCCTGGGTTCAGTCCCTGGGTTGGGAAGATCCCTGGAGAAGGGAATGGTAAACCACCCCAGTATTCTTGCCTGGAGAAACCCATGGACAGAGGAGCCTGAGAGGCTACAGTCAAAGGGGTTGCAAAGAGTTGGACACACTGAGTGACTAGCACACACATATAAGAATAGTGCACAGGTTCTTTTAAAAATTATTATTTATTATTTTTATTTTTTACTTTACAATATTGTATTGGTTTTTGCCATACATCAACATGAATCCACCACGGGTGTACATGTGTTCCCAATCCTGAACCCCCCGCCCACCTCCTTCCCCACACCATCCCTCTGGGTCATCCTGATGCACCAGCCCCAAGCACCCTGTATCCTGCATCAAACCTAGACTGGCGATTCGTTTCTTATATGATATTATACATGTTTCAATGCCATTCTCCCAAATCATCCCAGCCTCTCCCTCTCCCACAGAGTCCAAAAGACTGTTCTATACATCTGTGTCTGTTTTTCTGTCTCACATGCAGAATATTGGAAATAAAAGCAAAAATAAACAAATAGTGCACAGGTTCTAATCTTCAGCTTGATGAATTTTCACCACTGGACACATCATGAAACCAGTGTGGATGAGAAATAACAATCCTTTGCGCCCTGCTCTCTTCCAGGGCAACTGGTATCTGGACTTCTAAGACCATAAATTCATTTTGGCTATTTATATTCTTTATCTGAAAGGAATTTTAAGGTAGGCATGCTTCTGTGCCTGCTTCTTGCACTTAATATTATTTTTGTGAGCATCTTCATGTTATTATGGGCAGCTGTACAGCAGTAGATCATTCGTTTTATTTTTTTTAATGTCTGTTTATTTACTTTGGTTGTATTGGCCCTTCGTTGCAGTATGCTGGATCTGTGTTGCATCACGTGGGACCTTTCCTTCCGGTGCACAGAATCTATTTGTGGTATTCAGGCTCAGTAGTTGGGGTCTGCTGGCTCCAGAGTGCATGAGCTTCAGTAGTTGTGGCATTGAGGCTTAGTTACTCTGCATCTTATGGGATCTTAGTTCCTGGACCAGGGATCGAACCCATTTCTCCTGTGTCACAAGGTGGATTCTTAACCATTGGACCTCCAAGGAAGTCCCTAGATCATTCTTTATAAATGCTGCATGGGATTCACTGTGTGAATATGCCACAATTATTTCCCTGTTCTACTGTTTGTGGCATTTGGGTAGGGCTTCCTGGTGGCTCAGCCAGAAAACAATCTGCCTGCAATGAAGGAGACACAGGTTCAACCCCTGGGTCTGGAAGATACCCTGGAGAAGGGAAGTGCTACCCACTCCAGTATTCTTGCCTTGAGAATCCCGTAGACAGAGGAGCCTGGTGGGCTACAGTCCATGGAATTGCAGAGTCGGACATGACTGAGCGACTGTCACTTTCACTGTTCATGGCATTTGAGTAGTTTTCAGTTTGGAGCTCTTATAGTACGACAGCTGTGAACAGTTCATGTTATATCTTTTGATGAACATATGTGTTCACTGGAGAGGGACATCAAGACAGAAAGGGACATCACCTCCAGGATCATGACACATAGGAGACAGGATAGGAGGAATGACAAGGTGATACTTGGAAGGTGATGTCATGACCTCTGTGGTCCCATGCCAAGATGAACTAGAAGGACCCAGGTTACTGACAGCCAACAGTCAGGAGGTGAAGGGGAACCCTGATAAAGTGAGGTAAAAGATGGAGAGGACTGGGCCACAGGAGAAGGATGGAGGGGAGAGCCTAATGTTAGGACCGTGTGGTTATAGGGGACCAGGGTGGCCCTTTGGAATAGAGGAGCCAGGGAAGGTAACTCTGAGGATATGACTTTTGAACCGAGTATTAAATGGGGAGAGACAGCCACCTGTCAGATAAGAGCGTCCTGGCAGATGGAGCAGTGAGAACAAAGGGCCCCAAGGAAGGAACCGGCTGGGCATGCCAGGCTTCAGAAGCAGAGCTTGGGGCATTGAGGCTGGGCACCAGGGGACCAGGTGAACTCTCTGAGCCGTGATCCAGGGGGGCATGGGGAAGAAGCCCTGGGGCCAGGCTGAGGAGTGTGGGCTCTAAGTTAGGCAGGAACTTGCTCCTTTTCTTTCTAGCTCTTCATCTCGGTGGGGACTCAGCTGCCCTCTTGTTCATTCTCTCTGATTTTTGACGTCTGTTCCCAGGAGCAGTCCTTATGCCATTTCCTCCATTGTGGGACCCCACTCAACTCAGCTGAATCCTTCCCTCTGGAAGAGGAGCCCAGATGTGTGTAGGTGACTGGAGCTCTGGGTATGATTCTGATGCATATTTGATGTGGAGAACTGATAGGTCAAAGAGACTGGTCGATTCTGTGTCTATCTATTATCTATCTGTCTGCATGTGTGTGTGTGCTAAGTCACATCAGTCATGCTCAGTTCTGTGTGACCCCATGGACTGTAGCCCTCCAGGCTCCTCTGTCCATGAGATTCTCCAGGCAAGAATACTGAAGTGATGGCCATTCCCTTCTCCAGAGGATCTTCCTGACCCAGGGATAGAACCTGCATCTTCCTGTCTCCTGCATTGCACGTGGATTCTTTACTGGCTAAACCTTCAGGAAAGCCCATTTACCTGTCTACCCATACACCATTTTTGAGTAGAGGAAAAAACCTCTAAGAATATTAAAATGACATCTTTGTCTTTCTTAGTGCAGCAGCTGAGACTTAATATTTACCAAAAGAGAAGCATAGAGGGAGAATGGGTAAATCTCATTAAAGAAAAGAAAGACCTCTCTTTGCTATCATTTTGGAACATTACAAGTACTTTTTCAGTGTTCATATGGATTTCCTTTAAAAAATTTCCTAGAAGTGGAATTGCTTAGTCAAGGACTATTGTTTTCAATTTTTTTGATACATTTTGTCAAACTGCTCCCATGAAGTTCCCACCAATTCAGATCTCCCACAATAATTTTTTTTAAAAGACAACTACAAGACAAGAGACACATTGGAAAGAAATTTAGTTACATACATGTTAAACAAAGGGTTAAGTGCTCTTTTATATAAAGTCATCATAGAATATGCAAAGCTCTAAAACTCAAAAGGAAAATAAAATGGAACAGGTACATGGACTAATAAATGATGGAGAAGGAAAATTCACTAATGAATATTAAAAAAAAATCACACACATTAGTTACCAAAGAAACGCAAGCTATAATTGCAATAATATATTTTACTCTCAAATTTATAATTAAAACCTATTTCCCATTCTTTTAAGAGTCTGATGAAATGGACATTCAAATAAAGCTGATGGGATTCTGAATTGGCATGGCTTTATGATAGCATTTTGACACTGTACATCAAAACCCTGAAAAGTATTCATGTCCTTTGGCTGAATAGTTTGAGGAAATAGTTTGAGGAAACTATTATAAAGAAATAAATATGAATGTGCAGAAATATTTACTATTTGCTTAATCATTGGACTATTGAAAATAATAGCAAAAAGAAAAAGTTGAAACCAAACTAAATGGTCAACAGAAATGATTGGTTAATTATAGAGGGGTTTCAATGATGGTCCAGTGGTTAAGACTCTGTGCTTCTGATGCAGGGAGCACAGGTTCAATCCCTGGATGGGGAGCTAAGATCCTGAATACCATGTAGCACGGTAGCAGGACCAAAAAATAAAATAAAACAAAGCAAATAAAAGAAACTACTAGAAATGAGATTTTAAAAATACCTTGTAGAACATAAATCTTGAGAAAATGTTGGTCTGTAAAACCACATATACTGACAACTGTGAGAACAAAATGATAGGCAAAGAACAGCAATGTGCAAAACTCTGCAAACTGAATGAACTCCATTTGTAATACAAAGACGCTCCCTCCTTATGAAATAGCTTTATTTTGGAAAGTCTTGTGCAATTCAGATGTTTTGTAAGTCAAAATTTGTTTATAATCACTGCATATTTTAAAGTTTCAAAACTTTTGATGTGTTGTATGTGTGTGTGTGTGCGTGCATGAACTGCCATTCATATATTTTCCTATTTATTGTTGAAGTAAGCTGAGTTCAGATGAAAGGGAGCGAAGGATTATTGAATACCACCCAGAGTACCTCATCGGAGAAGGCGATGGCACCCCACTCCAGTACTCTTGCCTGGAATATCCCATGGATGGAGGAGCCTGGAAGGTTGCAGTTCATGGGGTCGCTGATGGTCGGACATGACTGAGCAACTTCACTTTCACTTTTCACTTTCATGCATTGGAGAAGGAAATCGCAAACCACTCCAGTGTTCTTGCCTGGAGAATCCCAGGGATGGGGGAGCCTGGTGGGCTGCCATCTATGGGGTCGCACAGAGTCGGACACGACTGAAGTGACTTAGCAGAGTACCTCATTCCGTGTTGGTTGCTTAAAAAGTGCTGGTTATACAGTTGATGGATGCTTTTGTAGGCAGGTTGTGAATCATTTTACGGACTCTTACCAAATATTCCTCCTCTCCACCTTCCCCAAATTCGGGAGGCAGTCCCTGTCCTCCTTGTGATCAGATGCGATCATGTGACTAATTCTAGCCAGTGAGCTTTGGAGAGATGTGACAGTCATCGCTTACTCACTGGCGCATTTAATTACTGGCGTCAGACATCCCCAGAGATCTTTTTCTCCTGCTGTTGTGTCAGTATATCCTTGTTCTTAAAGTGAAGATAACATGGGTCAGAGCCCTGTGTTCAACCATGATGAGCAAATAAGGAGTCCTTGTTGTTTTAACCCACTGGGATTTGAGAATCTTACTGCAGCAGAACCTAGTCCCTTCCTACTCAAAGAGTAACCTGCAGATTTCAGCTGCATCAGCCTCACCTGGGAGCTTGTTAGAAATGCAGAATCTGGGGCTCTGCTAAGACCTACTAAACCAGAATCTACATTTCTTTTTTTAAAAAAAACTATTCTAATCAGTATTTCTTTGATTTTCAAAAAAGTTTTTATTGGAGTATAGCTAATTTACAATATTGTGTTAGTTTCTGCTGTACAGCAAAATGAATCAGTTACACATAAATATACCCTCTATTTTTTATTTTCCCATGTTAGTCATTACAGAGGACTGAGTACAGTTCCCTGTGCTATATAACAGGTGCTTATTAGTTACCACTATCTATTGTATATATAGTAATGTGTATCTGTCCATCCAATTTTTCCGTTTATCCCTCCCCATCCCTTGCCCCCTGCTAACCATAAATTATTTTCATACTAAGCGAAACAAGTCAGACAAAGACAAATATCATATGATATTGCTTATATATGGAATCTTTTTTAAAAAAAAGTGTAAAAATGAACTACATACAAAACAAAAAATAGAGTTACAGATGCAGACTCTACATTTTGAAGATCCCTCAGGGGACCTGCATGCGCATTAGACATCCTGACTGATACTTAGATGAAGGAGGAACAAAAGGCTGGGTTTCAGCAGGTAAGTCACTTAGCTCCTCTGGGTCTCAGCTTCCTCATGGACCCCTAACATGGGAATTTAATCAAATAATGCACACGGCGTGCCCAGCACCCAGTGAAAGCTCAATAAATAGTAAGGCATTATCATTTCAGAAAAGAAATAAATTGCCACATGCCTAGACCGGAGGCTTGACTTCCTAAAGATCATTTTCCATTATCTCTGCAGCAAGAACGATGTGTTCTGAAGACTCAGGGTGGCATCTGATATAAGAATTCAGCAAATATTGATCAATTAACCTGCCCAACAGCGAAGTTTCTATGAAGCAAAACATCATCTTCAAATGGTGTGTTTATTTACTTAATTCCTCTTCTGCTGTGTCTCTGCAGCTTCATGCCCTGATCCCCTGATCCTCCAACCTGACAGCACTGTTTGCAAAGGTAAGAAGAGCGATTAGCTTTGAATTCTTTTTTTGGAGACCGAACGTTCCCTCTTCCACCATCTCTCTAATGCCTCCAAAGGGCCACTGCCTCTGAGAACTACATGGAGATGGTTCAGCAGGAGGAAACACACACAGACTCAGACACATACAGACACAAACACATGCACACACACGCATGTTACATTTCCATTCAAGGCAGAGAAAAGGAAATACCTGAGGGTGAGCTCAGAGATGACCAGACTCCTCACCATGTGCTCTGCCTCTAGAGAATTCTCCTGGCATGTTTGTTCATTCCATCCTAAATCTTCCCATTAGGGAGAAAACACAGGGATTATCCACTTTTGTAATAAGGAAGAAACCAAAGTTAAATACGTCCCCTCGAGCCATCTAGGACAGTGCCTAAGAAGGCAGCGTTTAGTGCCAGGCAGGCCTGGATACGGGGCCAGGGACCACCGAAGACGACCCCTGGGGCATCCTGAACACGATGTCAAGCACCCTCTACCTCCCTGTCTGTATTTGAACAAGGGCATGTCAGCTCCTCCCAGCTGGGAACACATCCCTCCTTCCACCCTTGCACTCAGAAAAGCCCATGTGAATCTTGTTAAAATCAGGGTTGTTGAATGCAATCATGTTTATGGAAATTTCCAGTCATGGTAACAAACATGACACACATTTGATTGAACGTCGGAAGCCAGGTGTTGTACATTCGCTCATGTAATCCTCTTGATGAGAGAAATAGATACAGAGAGAGGAGGGCAGGGCTAGTGAGGCAGGGAGGAGATAGGAAAAGAGGAATAAAAAGTGAGAAGGAAAGAGAAAGAGAAAAGAGAGAAGTGAAGTGAATGTCGCTCAGTCGTGTCCGACTCTTTGTGACCCCATGGACTATACAGTCCATGGAATGCTCCAGGCCAGAATACTGGAGTGGGTAGCCTTTTCCTTCTCCAGGGGATCTTTCTGACCCAGGAATTGAACTGGGGTCTCCTGCATTGTAGGCAGATTCATTACCAACTGAGCTATCAGGGAAGCTCAAAGAGAGGAGAGCGAAGTGAAAAAGGAGACAGAAGATGAAGGAGGCAGAGATTCTGTTTCTGGCGAGGTTTTTTCACCCCCATCCTTACTTCAAGTTATCTCAGAACCATGGTTCTTAACATTTCTTGGCCATGAACCCTTTTCAGAACTTGATGAATATTTGACCCTCTTCTTGGGGAAAAAAAAAAAAGCAATGTCTTTCCCTTTCCCTCCCCCTGACCCTCCCCACTATCCTTTTTCAAATTCTTTTCCCATTTAGATTATTACAGAATACTGAACAGAATTCCCTGTGCTATACAGTAGGTCCTTATTGATTATCTACTTAATATATAGTAGCATGTATCTGTTAATTCCAGTCACCTAATTTATCCCTCCTCCTCCCTTTTCCCTCTGGTAACCATAAGTTTGCAAAACTGAATAAATCTTAATCTCACTAATATGTGGAATCTAAGATATAGATTAGGGTTAGGGATAAACTAGGAGTATGGACTTAACAGATATACATTACTATATACAAAATAAATAAAAAGGATTTACAGTTTAGCATAGGGAGCTATATTCAATATCTTGTAATAACCTATCAGTTCAGCGTTCAGTTCAGTTCAGTCGCTCAGTTGTGTCCGATTCTCTGCGACCCCATGAATCGCAGCACACCAGGCCTCCCTGTCCATCACCATCTCCCGGAGTTCACTCAGATTCACGTCCATCGAGTCAGTGATGCCATCCAGCCATCTCATCCTTGGTCATCCCCTTCTCCTCCTGCCCCCAATCCCTCCCAGCATCAGAGTCTTTTCTAATGAGTCAACTCTTCTCATGAGGTGGCCAAAGTATTGGAGTTTCAGCTTTAGCATCAGTCCTTCCAAAGAAATACCAGGGCTGATCTCTTTCAGAAGGGACTGGTTGGATCTCCTTGCAGTCCAAGGGACTCTCAAGAGTCTTCTCCAATACCACAGTTCAAAAGCATCAATTCTTTGACACTCAGCCCTCCTCACAGTCCAACTCTCACATCCATACATGACTACTGGAAAAACCATAGCCTTGACTAGACGGACCTTAGTCAGCAAAGTAATGTTTCTGCTTTTGAATATGCTATCTAGGTTGGTCATAACTTTTCTTCCAAGGAGTAAGCATCTTCTAATTTCATGGCTGCAGTCACTGTCTGCAGTGATTTTGGAGCCCCAATAAATAAAGTCTGACACTTTTTACTGTTTCCCCATCTATTTGCCATGAATCGATGGGACCGGATGCCATGATCTTCATTTTCTGAATGTTGAGCTTTAAGCCAACTTTTTTGCTTTCCTCTTTCACTTTCATCAAGAGGCTTTTTCAGAAGAATCAGAGATCAAATTGCCAACATCCACTGGATCATCAAAAAAGCAGGAGAGTTCCAGAAAAACATCTATTTCTGCTTTATTGACTATCCCAAAGCCTTTGACTGTGTGGATCACAATAAACTATGGACAATTCTGAAAGAGATGGGAATACTAGACTACCTAACTTGCCTCTTGAGAAATCTGTATGCAGGTCAGGAAGCAACAGTTAAAAGTGGACATGGAACAACAGACTGGTTCCAAATAGGAAAAGGAGTACGTCAAGGCTGTATATTGTCACCCTGCTTATTTAACTTCTATGCAGAGTACATTATGAGAAATGCTGGACTGGAAGAAGCACAAGCTGGAATCAAGATTGCCGGGAGAAATATCAATAATCTCAGATATGCAGATGACACCTTATAGTGGAAAATAATCTGAAAATATATATTACTGAATCAGTTTTCTGTACACCTGCAACACAATATTATAAATCAACTATACTTCAATTAAGAAGTGAAATAAATCTAACCATAATCTCTAGCCAAAGTCCATCTACTTGAACATGCAGTGGCTTAGAGGCTATTATTATGTGTGATTGAATGTGTATGTGTGTGTGTGTGTGTGTGTGTGTGTAAGAGAGACAGAGAAGGAGAGATACAGAGAGAGATTGAGAGACGGGGAGAGAAACACACAGAGAGAGCTGGAGGGAGAGAGAGAGAAGAGAGAGAGATTTACTGGGAACTGTTAGTATTTCATCCTTTACCAATGACAAAAATTATACTTGAAGCCAAATTACACCTGTGAAGCAGAAGCCCAATATGAGACAGAAATGATGATGACTCAGACCTGGTGACCAACCATCCCAGTTTTCCAGGGACTAAGGGCTATCCTTGGATGTAGGACTTCTGGTACTCAAACTGGGAAAGTCCTAGGGAATTTGGGAACAGTTGTTCACCCTAATCTAATCAGAGCACAGATAATAATACAAACTGGCCTGAATGGGTGGCATTTCAGGGGGCAATGGGACAAGTGACAAAGACGGATTTGGCTGGACATTTCAAGAGAGGGATCAGGACCCTATTGGGGGGCCCACCATCCTCTCTGCTGGAAATTGCCTGAGCTGAGGTTTTTAATGATCAGGTTGCTGAGAAAATAGGGGGACAAATTTAGAGGGAAGAGGGAAGTGGGGAGAGAGTGGGAAGAACCAAAGCAGAGAAGGTTCTTTGCAAGAAGTGGGTCAAATGGGACCTCCCCCAGTGGCCCAGTGGTTAAGACTGGCGCTTGCAATGCAGGGGTCCCGGGTTTGATCCCTGGTTGGGGAACTAGATCCTGCATGCTACAAATGCTGCAACTAAGACCAGATGCAGCCAAACAGATAAATAGACATATTTGTTTAAAACATGGGGACCAAATCATAAAACTTGAAAAATAAACTCACAATTTTAAGTAGTGAATGCATCACAAGGTATTTTTGAAAAGAAGGGCATCGTGTAATTAGAGAGGAAAAGAAGGCTTGGCTTTCTCTGGCCTTGCCTTCTGGCAGGGAAAAAAACAAGAGAGCAACTTCATCACACCAATTCCTTCACGCTCTGGCAGGCAAGTGATAAAATCATCAGATGAGGGTCCCCGATCCCCGTCTCCCACCGTCGCTTTCGCCAAGTGTGCCGTGTCTAAAGTAATGAAGGCGGCTTGATTAAATGTTTGCTGGCTGCAGCCGCTGTGCTAATTTGGAGATGGGTTTATTAGTTTAATGACGGCTCCAGATCATCAGAAGTCATTAGCATTAGTGCCGCAGCCCGCCCCCGACATCAGCCCAAGGCTCCAGCCTGCCACAGTCGCCATTTCTCTGTGTATATCACTGTTGTTTCTGGGAGATGGTGCTGCATGTATGTGTGTGCGCGTGCAAAGGGGCACGCTCACACATGACCATTCGTACATGCACGAGCCGAGACTTCCTATGCATTTTATCGGTATAATGATTTCAGCTCTTCTCCCCTAAATGAAAAGATGTTGTAGCCCCTAGACTGTCATACAGAGTGGAGTAAGTCAGAAAGAGAAAAGCAGACATCGTATATTATTGCATATCTGTGCCATCTAGAAAAGTGGTATAGATCTTATTTGCAAAGCAGAAAGACAGACACAGACATAGAGAGCAAATGTATGGATGCCAAGGGGGAAGGAGGTGGATGGGATGAATTGGGAGGTTGGGACTGACATATATATACTGCTACTATATAAGATAGGGTTTCCCTAGTGGCTCAGTGGTAAAGAATCCACCTGCCAATGCAGGAGACTGGGGTTTGGGTTTGATCCCTGGATCAGGAAGATCCCCTGGACAAGAAAAGGGCAACCCATTCCAGTATTCTTGCTTGGGAAATCCCATGGATAGAGGAGCCTGGCAGTTATAGTCCATGGGGGTCACAAAAGAGTTGGACATGACTTAGTGACTAAACAACAACAATAACATGTATACAAGAGATAACTAATAAGAATTGACTGTATAGCACAGGGAACTCTACTCAATGCTCTGTAGTGACCTAAAAGGAAAAGAGGGGAGATATGTATACATAGAGCGCTGACTTAGCTTTCTATACAGTGGAAACTAACATAAAATTGTAAAGCAGCTATATGCATAAAAAAATAAAAATGAAAAAAAAGTTGGGATAAAAAAATCAATTTTTTCACTAAACCCAAAAGTCTCTATATCATTCCTCACACTCCACCTGCTGTTCTCTGATTCCATTTCCATCTCTCCTTCATCTTCCCTCTCCAGACACTTCTCCTCTCCCTGTGCTATTCCTCAAGCCTGTAGTTCCCACCTCAGGGCCTTTGCACAAGCTGTCATGCCTGAATCACTCTTCCCCAGGATAACAGCCTGGGACATTCCCTCACTCCCAACTGGCTGCTCAAATGTCACCTCATGGAAGCCTGTTCTGACCATCCCCTTTAAAATCCCAACCTCAACCATACCTTCCACTCCATTTTACCCTGCTTTCTTTTTTTTTTTTTAAAGTCTTTTTTTGATGTGGACCATTTGTAAAGTCTTTTTTGAATTTATTACAATGTTGCTTCTGTTTAATTGTTATCATTATTATTATTTTTGGCCATAAGGCATGTGAGGTCTTAGCTCCTTGCTCAGGAAGTGAACCTGCACCGCATGCACTGGACAGTGAAGTCTTAACCACTGGACCACCAGGGAGGTCCCCACTCTGCTTTCTTCATTCTTAGCAAACATGCTGCATGAGTGACTTATACTTAGTGTCACTATAATGTCATCACCATCTGTTTTGCCTCCTGCTGTATCTCCAGTGCTTAGAACCACCAGAGAGACCATACATCATGGTTGAATGCATCCAGAAATGGACAAATGAGTAAATGAATAGAGTCACTAGGCAAGGAAATAGGGATCCTAAGAATCCGTTAAGGCTCAGGGAAGTCCACTCTCTGACACTGCGGGGTCATGGCAGTTGTGAAGGCAGTCAGAGTCTCCGGGACCAGCCACCCCTCAGCAACCCCCTTCCTGGGCTGGTCAGACTGTGTACCAGGGACCCACCAGGAGTGAGAACTATCCCATAAGGATCTTCAGCTGTGATGCTACTGGGTGCAGATGAAGATGAGTTGGGCTCCAGAGTAAGGATTCATCAAAGTGGGGGAGGTGAGGAGATGGTTTTTCTTCATTCATTTTGTAAAAAAAATTTAAAAAAAATTTCCTTTCAGTTCAGTTCAGTCGCTCAGTCGTGTCCGACTCTTTGTGATCCCATGAATCGCAGCACTCCAGGCCTCCCTGTTCATCACCATCTCTC
>SJYC01102034.1:0-16783 GCA_006408675.1 Madoqua kirkii | reverse complement strand
ATTCCTCTGCCTTTTCTAAAACCACCTTCAACATCAGGAAGTTCACAGTACACGTATTGCTGAAGCCTAGCTTGGAGAATTTTGAGCATTACTTTACTAGCATGTGAGATGAGTGCAATTGTGCGGTCGTTTGAGCATTCTTTGGCATTGCCTTTCTTTGGGATTGGAATGAAAACGGACCTTTTCCAGTCCTGTGGCCACTGCTGAGTTTTCCAAATTTGCTGGCGTATTGAGTGCAGCACTTTCACAGCATCATCTTTCAGGATTTGAAACAGCTCCACTGGAATTCTATTACCTCCATTAGCTTTGTTCGTAGTGATGCTTTCTAAGGCCCATTTGACTTCACATTCCAGGATGTCTGGCTCTAGATGAGTGATCACACCATCGTGATTATCCGGGTTGTAAAGAATTGTGGTTAGCTTTATATAATCCTGCCTTCAACCGACTGCTTCCCATGAAAGGGCTGGGGAGTTTAGATATTTTTTGCTTTGTGACACCATGAACAGAGGCGGCTGGTGGACTACAGTCCATAGGTTCGTGAAGAGTCGGACACAACTGAAGTGACTTAGCACATGTGCACGTGTGCACACACACACACGCACGACTCCTTGGTTATTGGGTCCATTTTTTCTTACCTGTGCGCTTTAGAATCCTATTCCTCACCTTTATTTCCAGAACCTGATTATATATAACTGAAGGGAACTGGGCCTGAATTAACGTCATTGCTCGGAGCTCTGGGAGCTGCTGAGCACCTCCACCTGGGGATGCTTCCCCTGCTCTGAGCGTGTGTTTCAGTATCTGGGGTTCTGCAGCACAGCCAGCGCACATCTTGCACCCTTCCTGACTGGGGCGACCTGGGGCAGGCTTATCATCCTCTCAGACTCGCTTTCCTTACTTGTCAAATAGACCTTCAGTAAATGTCTGTCTCTATATCATAGCAACAAAAGTCTGAATACCTATTCCTGGGAGCACGCCAAGCGCTTCCTGTGGATTTTCTGTTTGAATTGTCTAAGACGAGTCATCTTGCTCTTTTATCCCCCTTTACCAGACAAGGAAACCAAGTCTCGGATACTCAAGGTCCCTCAGCTAATTGAACCCATGTCCGAAGCCTGTCTTCCCTCAGGGTTGTTGAAAGCCTCAGTGAATTACTTTCCTAGAGAACACCTGCTTCTCCTGGGTTGCCCTGACTCATGGTTTTCGTCCCTTTTTAAATATAATGGTGCTTTCAGGGACCACCTTTGATCACGATTCTTAAATTTTGACTGACAAAAATTTTCCTTTCTGAGTCTTCAAAACCATTACCTCAAACCATCTTGGCACCTCAGAAACCGCTGTTCCTGTCATAGCACAGTGGTTCTCCTTAAAGTCCCGCTCCACTCATAGCTATTAGGACACTTCTGTTTCTTTGCAGTTGCTGTGAAGTTAGGGTCCATAACCTTGAGTTCTGGATTCAGACAAACCGTCACTGAAGGGGTTTAGTGTGGGGGCAGGCTTCGGTTCCCAGGCTTCACTGAGCGGTTTTTAATTTCCCGCTTTGGCGTCGCTCACAGACTTCCATAGGGCACCCTCCCTGGCTAGCACGCGAGCTGTGGCTCGTGCTCGTCACGTCTTACCTGGGTCTCAGGAGAGCTGGCCGTCTCTCCACCTCCTCTCTGGGATGAGCAGTCAGAGGGGAAAACGAGACCCAGATTGTGAGATCTCCTGGAAGGTATCTGGCCAGTCCTCTTCAAAAGTTTCAAGAGACAAAGACAGGAAGCGTCTTGGGCTGAAGGAGGTAGAAGGGGTGGGACAGTTCAGTGCACCTGTAGTCCTGAGCTGGATGCTCATCCAGAAAACAGAGCCTAGTGGGACCAGCCACCAGAAAGAAGATTAACACTGGGGTCTCGAGAGGCATCCTGACTCACCACATGCAAACCCCTCAGCGTGAGGCCACCTTCCATCACCTCGTTATCCTGCCAGGACCCACCATGTATTCCTTAGGGGCACTCAGCTTGCCTGTACATGAGTTTGAATTTTTTCCTCTAGAAGAAAGATGACATTCACAGTTACAATCGTTCATTAAAGCCTCCATCCACAAAACTAAAACTCCTCATGAGGTAGAAAGCTTGTCTTCTCCTGAAGGGAGAGAAACTGCTAGGGTTACTGCTGCTGCACTGCGGTTTGGTGCAAGAAAGAAGATCCAGGTAAAGGTGGAGGATGCGTCCTGGCTGAGCATCATATGTGAGGAGACCTGGGCTGCAGACTCTGCTCGTGCCGGGCACGGCTGCCCACACTGTCACTTCGCTTCTGTAGGTTCAATGTGGCACAGCCAGTTTTTTAATCTTATCCAGAGAAACAAATCTCAATAAAAACCAGTTTTTCAAAAAGATATCTTACTTTGGAGCACATTCAGGTCTTTACAGCTTTGCGTTTTGCCTGGCCAGGAGCAGCCCCCATGCTGGACAGGCAGGCAGGTGATACAGAGGGTGTCTATGTGTGATCCAGGGTGGGTGGTGCATGAGTTGTCTCTGTGTGATCAGGGGCAGGTGGTACATGGGGTGTCTGTGTGTGATCCAGGGCAGGTGGTACACCAGGTGTCTGTATGTGATCAGGGCGGGTGGTAGGGGGGTTGTCTGTGTGATCGGGGGTGGGTGATACAAGGGGTGTCTGTGTGCGATCAGGGGCAGGTGGTACACAGGATGTCTGTGTGTGATCAGGAGTGGTCTGTCGTGGTGAAGCCACCCCACTTGCCGTTTTGATATGTCAAGGCTCACATCTCTAGAGACAGTACAAAGTGGTGGAGTCCGACTGCCTAATTCTGAGTGATCCATGCTTAACAGGACTCTGACTTTGAACTCTGTTACTTGCCTTCTGTTAGCTTAGGAAATGGAAATCATAACTTGTCCCACTTTGCCCTAGAGTTACTGTGAGGATCAAATGAACCAGTGGTAGTACACGTGACACATGGATTGAGAAGTGTTCTCCAAGTGTGTGATGGGAATTGCACTTGGTTTTGTCTACTTGTGGACAAGGTGGTGGTCTTCAGCTGTCTGTCCTGAATGCACACCAGGACCAGTCCAGGAGATGCTAGACTTGAGAGTTCTTGGAGTGTTTACCAGGTGGGCTTTATCCAAAGAATTAGTTTTACGCCATTGAGGAAATCCACATGAGATTGAGAATTTGGTTCCTAGAATTCCATGAGTTTTTAAAAACCAATTCCTTGAAAATGACTTAAGAACTTCAGCAAACCGGACACACTTTAATCTCCTTTGTGATGTTGTATTATTATTTGTTAAGAGGTGGTACACAGGATGTCTGTGTGTGATCAGGAGTGGTCTGTCGTGGTGAAGCCACCCCACTTGCCGTTTTGATATGTCAAGGCTCACATCTCTAGAGACAGTACAAAGTGGTGGAGTCCGACTGCCTAATTCTGAGTGATCCATGCTTAACAGGACTCTGACTTTGAACTCTGTTACTTGCCTTCTGTTAGCTTAGGAAATGGAAATCATAACTTGTCCCACTTTGCCCTAGAGTTACTGTGAGGATCAAATGAACCAGTGGTAGTACACGTGACACATGGATTGAGAAGTGTTCTCCAAGTGTGTGATGGGAATTGCACTTGGTTTTGTCTACTTGTGGACAAGGTGGTGGTCTTCAGCTGTCTGTCCTGAATGCACACCAGGACCAGTCCAGGAGATGCTAGACTTGAGAGTTCTTGGAGTGTTTACCAGGTGGGCTTTATCCAAAGAATTAGTTTTACGCCATTGAGGAAATCCACATGAGATTGAGAATTTGGTTCCTAGAATTCCATGAGTTTTTAAAAACCAATTCCTTGAAAATGACTTAAGAACTTCAGCAAACCGGACACACTTTAATCTCCTTTGTGATGTTGTATTATTATTTGTTAAGTGACAATTTGGGCTTCCAGGTTATGTAAGCTAGAAGGAATAAAACATGGGTACTGCTCCTTAAGGGGTGGCCTGGCGAGGATCCACTCCCACCACCGTCTTCCTTCCTCGGAAGCAAAGTTGTATAATCTGGAAAACCTGACATTCTGTATTGAGGGTTTATTGTCAGGTAGTAAAACCAGATTTTATATCTCGTTTATTCCTACAACTTCTGATGTGCTTCCAAAAATGGTATTAAGGCAGCAGCTGAGGAAATTTTATGAGATAATGAAGCAGAACAGTTACTGAAAGCCATCTGCTCAGTTGTTTACAAACTTGCTTCAATACTTCAGAGGCAGTGGTGGGCTACGTGTCTAAACTTCACAAGCTGCGCTAGGTAGGACTAAATGAAGTGCGCCTGGGCCGGGCTGAGCGCCGGCCCTCCCGTGCAGGGGGCGCGGTTGCCAGGCAGGCCGGTTGGAAGCCAGCAGAAAGCACACGCAGAGGTGATTATGTGGCACCATCTGTCACGCTTCAAGCCTACCATACAGCATGGCTAATCAGCCTTGGCAGGATGATGGATGAACAGCAGCAGCTGCCAAAAGCCACTGTTGGCAAACAGTCCCGAAGTTAAGAACTACCCCCCCCACCTCCGTCTCCCTCTCCAGGGTCCTGCTGCGTGTCCGCATGCTCTACTACCTGAGACAAGAAGTGATAGGAGACCAGGCAGAGAAGATCCTGGAGGGCGCTGACTCCAGGTGGGTACGCACCTGTGTTCCTCCTCGCTGTGACCATCCAGGCGGTCGGAGTCCACATCTCGGGTGGGGGCCGCACTTCAAACCTCCTATGTCCTCAGCACATCTCTCTTTCTGCATCTCGAATGCAATGTTTGTCCTACCAGCCTGGGGACGTGAGGAGAATCGGGAGAAGCCTGTTTGTAGGTCTGTGTGGACGTACAAAAGGTGTGAACTAAATGACTCATGTTCTGAGGTGACCTTTAAAACAGGGTCCTGTGTGATAAAGTTTACTTCTGGTCCCGGTAGAAGGCGGCTGACTTCTGCCGTTTCCTGCAATCTTGGCTCGCACCGCCCCAGCATCCCCACCCTACTCCACGATGCTCAGGTGCTTGTTGTGGGAAGGGGGCGAGTGTCATGCTCCTCACTTAGCATTCCTTTCCAACAATGGGGTCTATTGTAAATATCACATCAGTGGTTGTCTTTACAGTGAAGCTGACGTGTGGATACCTGAACCTTTCCACGCGGAAGTCCCCACAGACTGGTGGGATAAGGAAGCAGACAAGTCCCTCCTCATTGGCGTGTTCAAGCACGGTAAGGGGCGTCTGCATCAGACCCCATCTTGACCATGTGTCTTTGTCTTTATTTAGAGCTCTTTGCACACTCTCTCCAAAGTCATAATATTAATGAGGCTAGTTCCAAAGGACTCTTGGCGTCTACGGTTTCCCCGCACGAAAAATCTAATATGAACTGTAAATATCAGATGCTGTTTTTGAATGTTTGTTGAGTATTTGAGAAGAAAACATTTCTTCCTTGGCTGTAAATAGAACCCAAACCATATTTGTTTTAATAATAGCCAAGTCGTCCTGTAGCTCTTCGGAAACTTTACTTCCAGCATGGCTCCCCTCGCGCGCTCTGCCAGCCCATGTCAAAGTGGACGTGGGCTTAACCTCTGCTATTAATCTGTACAAGTGCCTCCTGGGCTTTGTTCCAAGCAATATTTCACAAATGTCAGTGCCGAGAACCCGCGGCTCCCCTGAGTGGGACGCAGCCTTGTTAACTTTGAAAGGCCGGGGATGCAGAACTGGCATGATGTATACAGTGAACGATTCCTGATTATAATCCCGAGTCTCTGGAGGTCACTGAGGTATTCTCGGCAGCCCAGCCTGACTAAGGGGAAGAATGATGGCTTGTAAAACCTTTCATGATCACAGTTTGGCTGGCAGCTCTACAGCAGTTAGGAGCTGGGGTGCTGTTGCCCGCACCCTAATTGAATTGTGCCGTTCTGCTTGTGTGCTGCAGCCGTGTTTTGCGAGCTCAGCCTCAAAAACCATCTTCCTGCAGTGCACTGTTGGGACCTGCCATTTCCCATCTAGTCAACCTGGGCACTCAAAAAGCAAATTGCAGTTTGAAAACCATAGAGGGAACAGTGTCATCTTACTGACAAGCATCATCTTAAACCTGATCAGACAGGTTCGTTGGCCTGACGTAGACAGGGATGTATCAGCCAGCGGTGGACTTCCTGCAGGACCGAAGCCGTTCACAGGGAGGGCGGGCTGGACCACTGCAGAGGTCATCGAAGAACATTACGCTGCCTTTTAAATGCCAAGCAAAATTAGATCTTGGGAACAACAGGGTCAGACCTCTTGCCGGGCATTTTGCAGTTACCCTGAACCTGTTTTTTCATTAGTATTTACTAAGGTCATTCTGATAACATCCGTGAAAATGTAATTTGCCTTCCCCCTCCCCCAAATCTGCCCTGGGAAGAGCGTTCCAGGAATGGGCTACTACAGCCTGGTTAGTTTAAATAGGGCATAAACCATCATCTTACAAAGAGACTAACTTGGTGTGAGGTAGCCATGCTGTGGTTCTGTGAGTGACGGGCCTTCGTTGTCTCTGTGTGTGTCCTCTCTGGGCTGGGGGGACGGCGCAGGGTACGAGAAGTACAACTCCATGCGAGCTGACCCCACACTGTGCTTCCTGGAACGAGTTGGTATGCCCGATGCCAAGGCCATCGCTGCCGAGCAGAGAGGAACAGACATGCTAGCAGATGGCGGTGACGGGTAAGAAGGACACTTTAAAATTTTAATAAACTTTATGTCAGTGTCAGAGTGTCAGATCCACTGGCAGGGTTTAGTCCTTACACAGCACCACGCACTGCGCTGCATCTGATTTGGACTTGAGCGGTGTTTACCAGCATAGTCTGTTTATGTATCATGATGACTATTTAAACACAATATAGGATCTAGATAATCTGCAACTTGTCTTTTTCAAATGATCATGACCCCCCCCCCCCACCACACCCCACTGGCGTGCACACGCACCCTCCGCCCCTCACGGCTGCACATTTTAAATACCGACAGAGTCGCTTTGGATGTCAGGCTCAGAATCCAGAGCAGCATGAGGCGAGCTGTTCTTTTTTCTCAGGCTCCTTCGGTCTCTTGCTAATCAGTGGGATTTAAACATTTTTTAAAAACATTTCATACAGGGGAGAATTTGATAGAGAAGATGAAGACCCGGAATATAAGCCAACCAGAACGCCATTCAAGGATGAAATAGATGTAAGAACTTGAGTATATTCAGTTTTATGGCCCCAGTAAAATATTATATGCCCATATAAGACTTATTAAACTTTATAGAAAACGGCCTTTCCTTTAAAAGACAAAGCAAAATAGAACCCTAAATTAAAATAATTTTTCTTTCTTGCTTTGCTTTTGAGGAATTTGCAAATTCTCCTCCGGAAGATAAGGAAGAGCCCATGGAAATACGCGCTCCAGGTACAACTCTGAAAGCTGGGGGGAGCGGAGCTGCAGAGTGGGACTCAGGCCAGGCCCCACAGCCAGGCTGCAGCTCCTCCAGTAGGGTGGTGTCTCCAGATGCCACTTCATCTACTGCTCTCTGTTGTGAAGAATTCTAACTCCTGCTGATTCTTGGTTAATCATTCTGTTCAGTCTCTTTGATAAAAATAACTTTTTTTTGGACAAAGACTACTTATATATTTATGATTTATACCAATTAATGAAAGCTCTTATGCATCTACAAAAACATAGCTCATGGAAGCAGGAAATTTGTTAAATATCTGAAATAACTGCCAGTTTATTGAGACTATTACCCTACTTTTCCCCTGATATAAAATCATTAGGTAACAATTATATGATTGGTTTTCATGTTCAAGATTATTGTATTGCATTATCACCATGTAGTTTGTGGCACAAAGTATGTTTCTTTATGTATGATTGATATATGAACTTGGCTTTTTTCCCCCCTAAGGAGTTGAGAAAGAATGGTTTATAAGTTCCATACTATATGAAACTTCCATACTTCCTCAGTAGTAGTGTTAGTCACTTGGTTTTGTCTGACTCTTTGAGCACCGTGTACTGGACTGTAGCCTGCCAGGCTCCTCTGTCCATGGAATTCTCCAGGGAAGAATACTGGAGTGGGTTGCCGTTCCCTTTTCCAGGGGATCTTCCTGACTCAGGGATCGAACCCGGGTCTCCTGAATTGCAGGCAGATTCTTTACCCTCTGGGCTACAGGGAAGTATTAAGAGAGCACCACCATGATTTTTCCCAGGCTATCATTTGAATGTTAGCAAGTCATCCTGTTTGGATGGGAAACCCTGCCTATGGCAAAGGTCATAGCTACACATTCAGGAATGTTCTTTCATTCAGGAATGTTCTCCCCGCCTCCCCAGGCAAGCACAGCGAGGGCAGCGCTGAGCTAGGCCAGCTGTACTGGCCCAGCACCTCCACGCTGACCACCCGGCTACGCAGGCTCATCACTGCCTATCAGCGCAGCTACAAGCGACAGCAGATGCGGCAGGAGGCACTCATGAAGACTGACCGGCGGAGGAGGCGGCCCCGCGAGGAAGTGCGGGCCCTGGAAGCCGAAAGGGAGGCCATCATATCGGAGAAGCGGCAGAAGTGAGCGTCTTAGGGTTTCCTCAGCCCCTGGTACCTTCCTCTCTCCTCTGCTCTTCTTGGCCTGTAGAGGCAAGAATCACATCCAAGAGGATGGCCATCAAACCCAGCCCCCTTACCAACCCCCCCTTCCCTCCCCCCCAAAAAAAAAACCAGGGAAAAAAAAGCACTATGGATTTAGTTTAAAGGAGAAGCAGCAGTAACCTTTAAGCTTTTTTACTCGGGTACCAGTCCACAGCTAAGATCTCCTCTCTGACAGGTGGACGAGGCGGGAGGAGGCGGACTTCTACCGCGTGGTGTCCACATTCGGGGTCATTTTTGACCCTGCAAAGCAGCAGTTTGACTGGAACCAGTTCCGAGCCTTTGCCAGGCTTGACAAGAAGTCCGACGAGAGTCTGGAGAAGTACTTCAGCTGCTTTGTGGCCATGTGCCGGCGGGTGTGTCGCATGCCCGCCAAGCCGGATGATGGTAAGTCCCCAGGGATGCGGAGAGGCGGAGGACCAGGCATAGGTTCCCCAGGGATGCCGATGGTATGGGGATGGGAGCGTGGCGCAGACCGGAAGGGGCGGAAGGTTCCCGAGGGATGCGGCCGTGCTGGACAGCCTGGGATGGGAGAGGCTGGGCAGGTTCGGGGACATCCCGCTGCACCTCTCGGTGACACGCAGTCCCCTGCGCAGAGCCACCGGACCTGTCGTCGGCCATCGAGCCCATCACGGAGGAGCGCGCCTCCCGCACGCTGTACCGCATCGAGCTGCTGCGCAGGATCCGCGAGCAGGTGCTGCACCACCCGCAGCTGGCTGAGCGGCTCAAGCTCTGCCAGCCCAGCCTGGACCTGCCCGAGTGGTGGGAGTGCGGCCGGCACGACCGGGACCTGCTGGTGGGCGCCGCCAAGCACGGCGTCAGCCGCACGGACTACCACATCCTCAACGACCCTGAGCTCTCCTTCCTGGACGCGCACAAGAGCTTCGCCCAGGCCCGGGGGGCCGGCAGCGCCCCCGCCCTGAACCCTCTGGCCTTGGGCTTTGGCCAGACCCCTGCCGCCACCCCAGCTGCCCCGGGTCAGGAGGACAAGGCAGGGGCAGCCGAGGCCAAGGCCAAGGAGGCCTCCGAGAAGCCCGAGGGGAAGGAGGAGGAGGAAGCCGAGGGCGGCGGGAAGGACCAGAGCAGGATCGCGAGGCGGAGCTGGGGGCTGGGAAGAGAGAGCCCAGAGGGGTGGAGGTCGGTGTGGACTCCGGGCCCAAGTCCATTTCTGAGAAGGGTTCTGAAGAGGATGAAGAGGAAAAGCTGGAAGATGATGACAAGTCAGAAGAGTCTTCCCAGCCTGAAGGTAAGACCTGACAGACCCTCTGGCCTCTCTTGGCCCCACCCCAGCAGCTGTCTTCATGTCATGTGATTCGTGTGCTCTTTGGGTTTTTAAAGGGTAATGAGTGTACGTTTTCATTAGGATGGTATCGGGTAATGCTTAGATGTGTGTTTTGCCCTGCTATGACCTGTGAATGCACTGCTTCCAGCTTCTTCTCCAAAGGTTTTACAGGCAATAACAATTTTGAGGCAGATGATGCTTAATTTAATTTCCATTCAGAAGTAAAGAGTGGGAGTAGAATCTAGGAAGAACCAGTTGTCTTCCTAAGTCCCAGGTATGTTGCCATACCTGCCACGAAAAAAAATAAAAATAAAACACGTGCTACCCTTTTCTACCTGAGCTTCAGCTCGGGATCGTGGCCAACACGTTAGTCCTCTGTCTGATGGAGGAGCAGAGGGTCCTGCGGGTCAGAGGCTTGACTGTCACCACCCTCCCCCGAGACCTGTCCGCAACAGGATGCCCACTGACTAGTGACAGCCCCCCAATCCTCCACTTCCTCATCTGTTGAACGGGAGTAACGCCAGCTACGTGCAAGGGCCCTTGCAAGCTTTAAGTGACAGGATTTGCAAAATGCCTGGTACCATTCTAGCCATAGTAGGTACGAGATACAGAGGAGCTCGTCAGCATTCAGACATTAAATCCTTTCCCCTCTACACTTCCTTTTCAGAAAGATTCTGGTTGTGGGTGATGCACAGTAACTCATTTCTCAGCAGGGGCTGTCTCTAGAGGGAAGAATTTTGATGAAGAGAGCAATGCTTCCATGAGCACTGCTAGGGATGAGACCCGGGATGGATTCTACATGGAGGATGGTGACCCATCTGTAGCTCAGCTCCTTCATGAAAGGACGTTTGCCTTCTCATTTTGGCCCAAGGTTGGTGGGATTTTGTTGTTATTTGGTGACCAAAATAGTAAGTGGGGTGAAGAAAATCATTCTAGCTTGATTTTTCAAATAATTTTCAGGTAAACTTTGACATAGTGTATGAAGACTGTATACTAGATTTTTTTTTTCTTAGAATGATCTGGAAAAGCACAAAGGAAAAAATTCTGTAGAATGCTTTCATATAAGATAGGAAAGGTGACACTAAGCAAAGAAAGTAAGAAAAAAGAACTGTTTATAGGGCTCTTTGGTTCCTTGAGGTTTTTTAGGTTATTTGTCTAGTACAATCTGTGGGTTATTGTGTCCGAAGACTCACCCATTGATAAAATGAAATGTGTGGATTTTTTGAAAATAAATTTATTGTGGTAAAAAACATACCATGAAATTTACAGTCTTCACCATTCTTTAAGTGTGCAATTGGGTAGTGTTAAATATATTCATATATTCACATCATATACATATATATATATATATATTTTTTTTTTTTTTCATGCTGTAAAAGGATCTCCAGAACTTTTGTATCTTACAGGACTGAGACTCTATACCCATTATCCCACTCCCCTCCCTCTCTGCCCCTGGATAACCACTATACTCCTCTCCGTTTCTGTGAACTTGACATACTCACAGAGGTAGAATCGTACAGTACTTGTTCTTTTGTGACTGGCTTATTTCACTTAGTATGATGTCCTCAAGGTCCATCTTTGGGAAAGCATGTAAGAGAATTTCCTTCCTCTTTAAGGCTGAATAATAGTCCATTGTGTATCTGTACCATATTTTCCTTATCCGTCTGTCCACCATTGGGACATTTGGCTTCCTTCCTTCTCTTAGCTTATCATGGTGCTGCTGTAAATGGGAATTACTGATATCTCATTGAGACCTTGCTTGCATTTTTTTGGGGGGGGGCTACATACATACAAGTAGTATTGCTGGATCATAGAGTAGTTCTGTTTTTAATTTTTGAGGAACCTCTGTACTGTTTTTCACAGCAGTTGTACCATTTTGCAATCCCAACAACAGTGCATAAGGGAAATGTCTGGACTTTTAAAACTGTGTTTTGTTTTGTTTTGTTTTTAATATCCTGAAGCAGAACTTTCAGATCTAAGACAGCTTGCTATATATTTGAAACCCTGTAATCTTCTGAACTGAGGAGAGGATGGACTGCTGACCTATTTGCTCAAATACGTTATGAGATAATCATAAATGTAGTTATCTGTAACCAAAAGCAAAGTGGAAATTACTCTTTTGGCTAACTAGTATAATTTTATAATAAATCTCTGTGTAATTTGGGTCTGTTTTTCAGGGTGGGGAAATAATCTTCCTAATCACCATAACCAGGGCTGTCTGGTTTAAGACAGACAACACAAAAAAAGGTCTCTATGGCCCAGGCTGGTCTCACATAGTGTCCGTTGGAAAGAAACAATTTCTAACTGAAGACTGTACTATCAGAGACGTTGCCCCCTGCCCCCTGGCCCCACTCCCCTTATCTCCCTTGTTTTGCTCATCTCTCTTACTGAGTTTAGAAGGGAGCTTCCCAGATCAGCCAGGAGGCCCCTAGTAGCAGGCCCTTTTAATCTGTGGAAACTGGGTCTAAGAGCTGTAATTAGAAATTTTTAACGTCCA
The DNA here is from genome assembly GCA_006408675.1 of Madoqua kirkii. NCBI lineage: Eukaryota > Metazoa > Chordata > Mammalia > Artiodactyla > Bovidae > Madoqua > Madoqua kirkii. Next base: position 4,405 of record SJYC01102034.1, on the reverse strand, counting down.
CGCTTCAATGAAACTTGAAGTGATAATAGGTAGAGGATGCAAATCGACACTCATTAGGTGTTCCTAGGTTGGTGCCCATTTGTAATGCTGAACTTTATTAATAGTGACGCTAATGATGTCCCACTTCCTGGGAGAGGCTGCAGTCTGAGTGCAGGCTTCCATCCATGGTCACCTACCGACACACACCAACAATCTGTAGCCCGAACAGCAGTGACTTGTAAAACACAGGGACGTTTTAGAGGCAGTGGTTATGTAAGTCCCTCTCATTTATGCACCTCAGTGTTCATAACAGAAAAATACCGAGTGGTCTGTGTTGTGGCCACCTTCGGACCTCGCAGCAGACTAAAGCGGTTCTGGTGGGTTTGGCTTCTTCTCTTGCTTGTTTGCTTTCCGCTTACTTTTAAGCCTTTTCCACTCCTTGGCATCTCAGTGGATGTATTCATCTCGTCATTCTCACCAGGTCTTTGTTACAGTTTCGTGTGACTTTCCTTCACTCTCTCTAGGACCGAGTAATGATAAACCGATTAGACAACATCTGTGAAGCAGTGTTGAAAGGCAAATGGCCGGTAAATAGGCGCCAGATGTTTGATTTCCAAGGCCTCATCCCCGGCTACACGCCCCCCACGGCCGACAGTCCCCTGCAGAAGAGGACCCTGGCCGAGCTCTCCGCCGTGGGCCAGGCCAGCATCAGTGGGAGCGAGGAACTCACCGCCTCCCCCCAGCTGTCCAAGGTCAGTAAGAGTGCCCTCCCCGGGAGCCTAGAGATAAGCTCTTCTGACTCAGTTTGGAAGCTCCTGTTGGCCGGTCCCATTTGAAATAAGAGGGCTGCTCTGGCCTCAGAGGTTTAATTCCTTAAACTTATCATTCCTGGTTTTTGCTGTGTGGCAGGTGCAGGCTGGGCTCACTGTTTCTGTGGGGACTTTTTCAACAGGAAGATGCCCTTAACCTCTCCGTGCCTCGCCAGCGGAGGAGGAGGAGGAGGAAGATCGAAATCGAGGCCGAGAGAGCTGCCAAGCGGCGAAACCTCATGGAGATGGTGGCGCAGCTGCGGGGGTCTCAGGTGGTCTCGGAGAACGGACAAGAGAAAGTGGTCGATTTATCAAAGGCCTCGAGAGAGGCAGCAAGCTCTACCTCAAACTTTTCATCTCTCACTTCAAAGTTGATCTTGCCCAACGTCTCCACGCCGATGTCTGATGCCTTTAAGACTCAGATGGAACTGCTCCAGGCTGGCCTGACCCGCACGCCCACCAGACATCTGCTAAATGGCTCCCTCGTGGATGGAGAGCCCCCCATGAAGCGGAGGCGGGGAAGGAGGAAAAACGTGGAGGGCCTCGACCTGCTGTTTATGAGCCACAAACGGACATCACTGAGTGCAGTAAGTTCAGGGGCTGGTGCCCCCCCATCCCCACCGACGTGTCCACACTGGCAGCCGAGTCCTGGCTCTGCTGCCCAGGCCGGGGCATGTGCCCCTCCATGGTGTGGTGTGAAAGCTGCTCCTCCTACCAAAGGACCCACAGTGGACAGAGCCGTGGTTCTGAGCCGGAATATTGTGCAGAGCGTTGGCACATCACTCAGCCTGAACCACATGTAGCTTGAGGATTTATTCTTCCCAAGGTCCTAATGTACTGATTACTCTCAGCAGACTAGCCCCAAACAAACACGTATTCTTCTGAGCCTATAACCTGTGAACCTCGAGATGTCAACACTTCTGCTCTTAGAAGTATCAATATGTTTGGGGCCCAGCATTTACTAGATTTGTTCAGCTTCAGACTGAAGATTTGTGTTCATATGCAAAGCTAGTGATTGCAGATTCTCCCACTTCTATAAATAGGTATTTTAAAAATCGCAACTGAATTGAGGTCTGTGCTAGTTTAGGTTTGCAGGAAATATATGTGTCATTGGATTTTGACATTTACTAATTCAATTCAAAGGAAATGAGTGCAATGTAATCAAAATAGCTCTGTGCCCTGATCTGTCTCAACTGCTCACCTAAAACTGTGCCACCCCATTAAGAATGAGAGAGTTTCTCCCAGGAACCAGATTAAAGGGTCCCCTCTAAAGCACTGAGACTGGTACAAAGCACCAAAATAGCAACCTGCTCCAATATTCTTGTCTGGGAAGTCCCATGGACAGAGGAGTCTACCGGGATACAGCCCATAGGGTCACATAAGAGTCAGACACAACTTAGAGATTAAACAACAACAATACAGTGAGCCTGTGGATTCGAAACTCGAATCAGCACAGGTGCCCGATAATCCGGCATATGGGTGGTGGGCCCATCCCCTGGGCGGTAGACACAGTTTAAGAAACACCAAGGGGAGCAGATTGTTTAAATATGTTTTTTCTTATTTCATCCCTATTATTATTTCCTCATTTTTGAGTTCTTGAATTTAAGGGAAGCTTAATAACCTTAAAGAGTAGGGAGACATGGTGGAATTAAGGTCTAGAAGTGACAAACAAGCTTCCATTGAAACTTGTCCCCTAGTTGGGTCTGATTCTGGAGCAGGAAATGGCAACTCACTCCAGTATTCTTGCCTGGGAAATCCTATGGTCAGAAGAGCTTGGCGGGCTGCCGTCTATAGGGTCACAAAGAGTAGACACAACTGAAGTGGGCTAGCCATGGGTCTGAGTTTCAGAAGCATCCAGGTGGTTAAAAGGTAATTTATTTTCAAAAATTCCCTGGTGGCTCAGACAGTAAAGCGTCTGCCTGCAATTCGGGAGACCCGGGTTCGATCCCTGGGTTGGGAAGATCCCCGGAGAAGGAAATGGCAACTCACTCCAGTACTCTTGCCTAGAAAATTCCATGGATGGAAGAACTGGTGGGCTACAGTCCATGGGGTCACAAAGAGTCTGATACAACTGAGCAACTTCACGACAGTTACAAATATACCAGTCACAGTAATGGTCATTTTTGTGGATCATGTGATTTACTTTTAGAATCTTATAAAAATATGCCTTACAGTGTATCAGTTTGACTAGTTGTTCCCCAAGTTAAAGAAACGCCATTGCTAGGTGTGTGGTCCCCTGCTGGGAACCAACTGGTGGGCTACAGTCCATGGGGTCACAAAGAGTCTGATACAACTGAGCAACTTCACGACAGTTACAAATATACCAGTCACAGTAATGGTCATTTTTGTGGATCATGTGATTTACTTTTAGAATCTTATAAAAATATGCCTTACAGTGTATCAGTTTGACTAGTTGTTCCCCAAGTTAAAGAAACGCCATTGCTAGGTGTGTGGTCCCCTGCTGGGAACCACCCTAATGCTTTGATAGGTTTTTATTCACTGAAAATCCTTTCTCTGGAAACATCAACAAATCATCTTTCCATTTGAATTTCATTCTGTTGACCCAGCATCAGGAATTAGCAATTACAATTTCCTATTGTAATTATAAACCCCATGTTAGACTTACAACTGACTTTATTCATTAACATATTTTAAGCTATCTCTAAGAGTTTATTAGTTTTTTTCCCCCCTAAAGTCCTATTAGCAACCTAGCTCAAAACTCTTAACAGATATTAGAGAATGTATGTTTATTTTAATTATTTTTTTTTTACTTTTAAATGTTGGAATTTCGCAATTGCTCATTTGGTATTATGGAGGGTTTTGTGTGAGCACATAAAACAGAAGGAGAATGGATCTATAAATAAACTGAGTAGTGAAGAGTGGTAGAGGTCAGCAAGGTTACTTGTGTGCAGTGAGACAAATCCTAAAATCTCATGTTGGCATCATGCTGGAGATCACTGTGCAGCTGTGAAGAGTAAGGATGCAGCCGTTCTGCATTCAGCAGCATTGTGGGAGTCAGCCATTCCCTGTGCCAGGTACTGGGATGCAGAGAATAAAAGCCTGACAGGTGGGTACACCAGAGAACTCAATGTTTAAGATGGGCGACAGATAAATAACAACCTGCCATTGTTGTGAGGCGCCCCTGGGGTATGTTGAGAACCCAGAGGAAGAATGGGAGTGGAAGGACGAGTATGTGGGCAGAAACAGGTGGGAAGGTTTCCCTATACGTGGTCCTCAGTTCACTTCAGTTCAGTCGCTCAGTCGTGTCTGACTGACTCTTTGCGAACCCATGAATTGCAGCACGCCAGGCCTCCCTGTTCATCACCAACTCCCAGAGTTCACTCAGACTCACATCCATTGAGTCCATGATGCCATCCAGCCATCTCATCCTCAGTCGTCCCCTTCTCCTCCTGCCCTCAATCCCTCCCAGCATCAGAGTCCTTTCCAGCGAGTCCACTCTTCTCATGAGGTGGCCAAAGTACTGGAGTTTCAGCTTCAGCATCCTTCCTTCCAAAGAAATCCCAGGGCTGATCTCCTTCAGAATGGACTGGTTGGATCTCCTTGCAGTCCAAGGGACTCTCAAGAGTCTTCTCCAACGACACAGTTCTAAAGCATCA
>SJYC01102033.1:0-27855 GCA_006408675.1 Madoqua kirkii | reverse complement strand
TAGGTCTTCATAAAACTGTTCAACTTCAGCTTCTTCAGCATTACTGGTTGGAGCATAGACTTGGATAACTGTGATATTGAATGGTTTGCCTTGGAAACGAACAGAGATCATTCTGTCGTTTTTGAGATCGCATCCAGGTACTGCATTTCTAACTCTGTTGTCAACTATGATGGTTACTCCATTTCTTCTGAGGGATTCCTGCCCGCAGTAGTAGATATAATGGTCATCTGAGTTAAATTCACCCATTCCAGTCCATTTTAGTTCGCTGATTCCTAGAATGTCGACGTTCACCCTTGCCATCTCTTGTTTGACCACTTCCAGTTTGCCTTGATTCATGGACCTGACATTCCAGGTTCCTATACAATATTGCTCTTTACAGCATCAGACCTTGCTTCTATCACTAGTCACATGCACAACTGGGTATTGTTTTTGCTTTGGCTCCATCCTTTCATTCTTTTTGGAGTTATTTCTCCACTGATCTCCAGTAGCATATTGGGCGCCTAATGACCTAGGGAGTTCCTCTTTCAGTATCCGATCATTTTGCCTTTTCATACTGTTCATGGGGTTCTCAAGGCAAGAATACTGAAGTGGCTTGCCATTCCCTTCTCCAGTGGACCACGGTCTGTCAGCCGTCTCCACCATGACCCACCCATCTTGGATTGCCCTGCAGGCATGGCTTGGTTTCACTGAGTTAGACAAGGCTGTGGTCCTAGTGTGGTTAGATTGACTAGTTTTCTGTGAGTATGCTTTCAGTGTGTCTGCCCTCTGATGTCCTCTTGCAACACCTACCATCTTACTTGAGTTTCTCTTACCTTGGGTGTGGGGTATCTCTAAACAGTCAACAAAAACAAGACCAGGAGCTGACTGTGGCTCAGATCATGAACTCCTTATTACCAAATTCAGACTTAAACTGAAGAAAACAGGGAAAACTGCTAGACCATTCAGGTATGACCTAAGTTAAATCCCTTGGAAGAAACACAAGCTGGAATCAAGATTGCTGGGAGAAATATCAATCACCTCAGATATGCAGATGACACCACCCTTATGGCAGAAAGTGAAGAGGAGCTACAAAGCCTCTTGATGAAAGTGAAAGAAGAGAGTGAAAAAGTTGGCTTAAAGCTCGACATTCAGAAAACAAAGATCATGTCATCTGGTCCCGTCACTTCATGGGAAATAGATGGGGAAACAGTGGAAATAGTGTCAGACTTTATTTTTTGGGGCTCCAAAATCACTGCAGATAGTGACTGCAGCCATGAAATTAGAAGACGCTTACTCCATGGAAGAAAAGTTATCACCAACCTAGATAGTATATTCAAAAGCAGAGACATTACTTTGCCGACTAAGGTCTGTCTAGTCAAGGCTATGGTTTTTCCTGTGGTCATGTATGGATGTGAGAGTTGGACTGTGAAGAAGGCTGAGCGCTGAAGAATTGATGCTTTTGAACTATGGTGTTGGAGAAGACTCTTGAGAGTCCCTTGGACTGCAAGGAGATCCAAGCAGTCCATTCTGAAGGAGATCAGCCCTGGGATTTCTTTGGAAGGAATGATGCTGAAGCTGAAACTCCAGTACTTTGGCCGCCTCAGGCAAAGAGTTGACTCACTGGAAAAGACTCTGATGCTGGGAGGGACTGGGGGCAGGAGGAGAAGGGGACGACCGAGGATGAGATGGCTGGATGGCATCACGGACTCGATGGACGTGAGTCTGAGTCAACTCTGAGAGATGATGATGGACAGGGAGGCCTGGCGTGCTGCGATTCATGGGGTCGCGAAGAGTCGGACACGACTGAGCGACTGAACTGAACTGGTGGTGCTCGGCCTGCAGTGGCCCAGGAACCTGGGAGTGAATGGCGGTGTCCCTCTTCCTCTAGCCACTGCTCATTTTCTAGCATCTCAGGTTTTAGGTGTGTTTTCCTTTCTGTACTGCCCAGCACTCTTAAGCTTATTTTTAAGGATTTTTTCAAATCTTCCCCTTTGAAACTTCTTCTAGCTCAGCAGACCTGAGTCATTATTTTTCCTTTGTGTTTCTGTAAGGCTTCTCAGGTGGTGCAGTGGTAAAGAATCCACCTGCCAGTACAGAGACTCCGGTTCAATCCCTGGGTCGGGAAGACGCCCTAGAGGAGGAAATGGCAACCTGCTCCAGTGTGCTTGCCTGGGAAACCCCATGGATCCAGGCGCCGGGTGGGCTGCAGCCCACGGGGTCACGAAGAGCTGACCCCAGCTGAGCGCACTCGCACAGCACTCCTTGCTGGCCTCTGTGTCTCCCTTGCTGGCTCCGGGGCATTCGTTGGCCTCAGTTTATTATGAGCTGCTTGGGAGCCCGTTCCAGGGCCTTACTTACCTTTATTCTCAGCACCTAAGGCATCTGACACTGTGCCCAGGTATGTTTAGGGACCAGTGTGTATTTGAATCAGAGCCCTATAAAAAATCTGTCCTTTCAAATAGATCGTATCTGCATATCACAGATCAGGGGTGTAGAGTGAATTTGTCTTCTCCTCCTTCTTCCCAGCCATCCTGCTCAGCCTCAGACCACCACTGCTGGTTTCTTGGCTTTAACCCCATCAACCCGCAGGATGATATAAACAGCCCCGAGGTAGAGTCCCAAGATCCATGTCCTAAGTTGGGATTGCCACATACTAGCCTTGCCACACAGATCTTGGAAAAATCATTTCTTATCTGGGCCTTTATCTGACTTATGGAGTGATCAGAGGACAGTGACAGGAAGTAAATGTGGCCGTTTCCCATTAAAGGGTATGAGGTGTCAAGTGTTAACTGCTTAATTTTTACTGGCTGTTGACAACCACGTGTTATTAAGGTCACAGTCATTAGCGCTCTAGGGAGTCAAGAAAGCTTATCAAGACTTTTTCTGTTTGGTTTATATGAGAAAAGGATGTGTAATATGTGACCCAAAGGCTTCTGATGAATGAAGCCTTTTCTGCACTCTGTGTGGCTAAGCTTAAGACTAGTCATAGTTATTCTCTAAAAGCAACACAAGCACATTCAGCCAGAAGAGTGTGTCCAAAGCGGCTTCAGATGAGCACTTCGGATTGAGCTCATTAGAGTCTTGCATGGCAGGCCTTTGTCTGGTTTCCTTTATGGAAGCTATTTATGGTTCTCGATGCTGCTGTGAAATCACCCCAGGTTTGATGGGCAGCCTGTTACGGAAATTACCAGAACATAATGACAAAGACAGTGTTCAAATTTTGCCACAGGGCCAAGCAGGCGAGAAAATGAGCTTGCAGAAGCACCCTTGGCTGAGCAGATAGTGCCAGGAGTATCTGGCAAACCCCAGTGAGAACGGTTATGAAAGCTGTGCGTTGCGGGTGGGCAGAACGGGATCGCTGTCGCAGTTGCCTAGCAACTGACAGGATGAGGAGAAGTGTTGGTGCTGCCACTTTAGCGGAAAACAAGACAAGTGCTTGACTACAAAACCACTGCGGCTTTTTTGGGGAAACATTAAGGGCACTCGCCTCCTCTGCCTTTCCGCACAGTAGCGAGGTGCTTCTTTAACGTCTGTTCCTTTGATTCTGAAGCAGTCTGTTTCCTCCTTTGAGCTTTAAAAAAAAAATCACACTGGACCTCACAGAAAAGTTACTGCTAGATGTCACTGGAGTGGACTTGGTCCCCTGGCACTGCGGCTCCAGGGCACTGGTACTGGCTGGCGTGCCGCGCGTACCTTGCTGCGGTGACTGTTAGGAGTGCGGACGTCAGCGAGCGACTCTCTTTGTGCGGATGAGGTGGTCGCAGGCCCCTTGCCTTCTCGCGCTCTGGTGCGAGCAGACTGAGGCCAGCGCGTGCCCCGTTCCATGCTCGTGGGAGCAAGTCTCTCAAAGTATTAGCCCTGCCAGGAAGAAGCTTGGGACCCCAACCTAGGGTCTCTAGACCCTCGAACTCTGTGGCTAGAGGTGAGGTGCTGTCTGGGAGGCGTGCAGCAGGAACCGGCCTCCAGAGAGCCGGCCTCACAGATGACGGCAGGTGCGTGTGTGCTGATGATATCCTCACTGCCTGGGTCCTCCCAGTCAGTCGCGAGGTGCTCGGATCCTCATTTTAAAGCCCGGAAAGCTAAAGCAGAGAGGCCTTAAGTAGCATTCCCGAGGAGGCAGGGTTCACGCCCTGAGAGTCAGCGTGGCGGCCGTGCCTGTGTGCCGGACGCTGCTCTAGGCTTTGGTGCCAGATGATGAACAGGCCGTGGTCCCTGCCCTCAAGGAGCTTGTATTCTAGCTGTTGGGGCCCTGGTGCCTTCTGCTTTGGGATCGGCCCTGCTGGCTGAGGCTTGGGAGAACACGCTGCTCTAAAGCTCACGGCAGCCTCGTTCCCTGAAGACCGCCGTGCCAGACCGTGCCTCCTCCTGGTTAGCAGCCTCCCCCCTGCTAAGCCAGGCATCTCCCCCCAGCTCTTCTCTCCCGGCGCTCAGCCCAGAATGCTCTGACTTCCTGCCATTGCTTTGCCAGAGCCTTGCCTCCTCGCGCAGTGAGGCTCCGGTTTCTGCCCTGGCTGTGTGCCGTGGCCCCTGCTGCGCACTCGGATGGCAGCGTGGCTGCTGTGAGGGGCCCGAGGCTACTCTTCCCTCGCCTTGGGCGCCCTGCCTCTGCTAGTCCACCCACCGACCGGCCCTTCTGTGCCAGGATTCGGCACGGTCCAGTGCCTAAATCCGCAGGGCCGCACCAGAGACAACATTCGGAATCTCAAACGGTTCCCTGATCAGGGATCAAACCCATGCCCTCTGCAGTGGAAGCTCGGAGTCTTGCTTGCCCACTGGAGCATCCCTTCAGGGCTTTCTGGAAACGCTTCATCCCGGCTGTCAGCTCCCACTTACTAGTTGACATCCGTGACCTGAGCTGGGGCCTGGCTCCTCCAGCTTCTGCCCAGCTGCTCGTTCACACCAAACCCAACCACAGGGCGTAGAGCTTCATGCTCCCGAGCCTGGGTCTTCTGGGCGTCTCTGTCGTCCTCTGTGAGTCCCTTCTCATCCAGTCTTCCATCTGCTCAGCTTTGTAGGTCCACACTCAGCCCCTGTTCTCAACACCAGGCTGGGCCTGTGGGCCTGCCGACCTCCGAACCTGGGATCGTGATCGCTCCGCCTGCCAGTCTGCGAGCGCTTCAGCAGCATAGAGTTAGATTCGCGCGTGCCGGTGCGTGTGTGCGTGTGTGTGTGCGTGCGTGCGTGCGTGTGCGTGTGCGTGTGTGTGTGTTCATGGGAATTCACAGTTCATTCTATGGCAGTTAAGGGCATCCAGGGTGGCAAAAACCGGGGAAGGGATGGCTCAGAGGAGAGACCTCTTCTGCGTAAAATGACCATGCTCTGGGACGTGGTCCGTTCTGTGTGTGACATACTGAGGGCACACTCCGGTGGAAGAAGCTGTGTACTTGAAACCCTGAGGCCCAGCGTGCTGCAGGAGGGCCGGCAGGGGGCGGAGCCGGCTGGCGGTGGGCGGAGCCGGCCGGCTGTGGGCGGGGCGGCTGGCAGGGGCGGGGCCGGCCCTGGTGATGTCGGAGGACTGGGGGCTGGGGGCGGTCAGGTGCGGGCGCCCAGGGCCTGTGAACCGGTGTTATCGATAATGTCCATCACTGTCCAAGGCTTGGATGTGCTGTTTCATGGTGACGCCACCCTCTGCTCTCTGGATCTAAGGAGAGCAGATATTTCATGAGCATAGAAACGGCGTGGAGCCGAGGCTGCTCCTCGAGGACATGGTCGAACCAGAACTTGAGCAGCTCCTGCTTCTCAACAACTCCTTCCATTCTCTAAGCTGCTTCCCCACATGGGAAGTCAGGGACTGGTCTACGTTGAGGGCTTCATGCTGTGTCCATGGAGCCCTTGGAGTTCTGGAAACCACTCCCAGAGCCCACTGTCCTGCTCTGAATAGAGGACTCTCTTGGTTTAAGAATGAAGGAAATGGCAACCCACTCCAGTATTCTTGCCTGGAGAATCCCATGGACGAAGCTTTGTGGGTTACAGTCCATGGGTTGCAAAGAGTTAGACACGACTGAGTGACTTCACTTCACTTAGGTTTAAGAAAAGGGCTTCCCTGGTGGCTCAGCTGGTAAAGAATCTGCCTGTAATGCAGGAGACCTGGGTTCAATTCCTGGATTGGGAAGATCCTCCTGGAGAAGGGAACGCCTGCCCTCTGCAGTGTTGTGGCCTGGAGAAGTCCATGCGGTCGCAGAGCGTCAGACACGACTGAACAACTCACTTCACTTCATGTTTAAGGAAAAGTTAATATTACAGTAGACAACCTTCCAGAGCCTTCTAACACCATTTCACAGGTCTGTTAAAACTACCTGTACGTTGCAGGACCTCCCTGGTGGTACAGCGGCTGGGACTCCATGCTTCCCACGCAGGAGACCCTGGGTTTGATCCCCGGTCAGGGAGCTAGATCCAACATATTGCAGCTGAGGCCTGGCACAGCTTAATAGACAAATCCTTTTTAAAAAGCATTGATGCTTTCCAACGCAGAGCGTCAGATACGACTGAACAACTCACTTCACTTCATGTTTAAGGAAAAGTTAATATTACAGTAGACAACCTTCCAGAGCCTTCTAACACCATTTCACAGGTCTGTTAAAACTACCTGTACGTTGCAGGACCTCCCTGGTGGTACAGCGGCTGGGACTCCATGCTTCCCACGCAGGAGACCCTGGGTTTGATCCCCGGTCAGGGAGCTAGATCCAACATTTGCAGCTGAGGCCTGGCACAGCTTAATAGACAAATCCTTTTTAAAAAGCATTGATGCTTTCCAGGTGTTCCCTTCGTGCCCTGCCTCACGATTTCCTCAGCACATTCACCTCATTGTTGATTGTTGTTCTGTTCATCCCTCATTATAACCCAGTGAAGTGAACGTATGGTGCCCAACCCATACTACAGGCAAAGAAATTGATGCCAGAGGATGTTAAGCCCAAGGTAACAGCTGAACCAAACCAGAACTCAAACCTGCACCTGTGGGTGGTTCCTGTCCGTGTATGGCAAAAACCACCACAATATTATAAATAAATTATTCTCCAATTAAAATTAATTATTTTTAAAAATCTTACACATCTGTTGCCCTTTTCAAGTCCTTGTTTTGCCCGTCCACCACAGGAGACGGACCAAAATAACGGAGTGTTTCAGTCAGAAATGAGATGGCCGGCAGCTGTGGCTCACTGGTTACTGTTAGGTACACGCTGAAGTTCTCTGATGCGATATTCTAAATGCCGGTTTTGCCTTGAGGTTTGAAAAGCAGTGTGATCCCACTGCACAGCGTTTGCCATTTGGATCCTGGACGCTAACCTGATGCCTTCTGGAGCCCTTGTTGATTTGATTTGTGAGATCAAAGAGAGAAGGATCCTTTCCCAGTGCAGGCTGGCCTTCAGGCTGACCTGTGCTGTGGAGTGGGAGCTTGGCTTCCGAGTCCAGGTTAGGAAGCGGCCGCGGCTGTGACCGAGAGGCAGAGTGAGGCTGCGCGTGGACTCCTCATCTGTCTGGCGACCACAGTCGGTCAGGAGCACTACTGGCAAAACCCACACCCAAGGATCTCTTCACCCCGCTTATCAGTGGAAAAGCAAGGTCATAGTCGTTTCCATTTTCCTTTCCCTGCTGACGTTGCTTTGTTAATATACTGTATCTGTAAGTCAGATATCAGCCCCCAAAACATAGCTGACATGATGTGTCCTTTGTGGTAATTAACCTCACAAGACACGTGCTTTGAGTTTAACCGTGCTCTAAATTTCTGGCACTGTATTTCTCATATCTGAAATTTGGGGGACATATATCTGTATCCAGGAGACCCAAATCATTCTTTACAAAATAAAATAGAAGGTCACTCTATCTCTGCCTCGGACACTTGTGGTGGGATTGCTAAATCTGTGAAGCAATCTGATGAGTAATTTTTGAACCCATCTGCCACTATAACCTTCTAGGATTAGGAGACCTGAATGGACCTGCCTTCTGGAGAATGGCAGTGCTTGGTAAGCCCCACCAGAGAAGAACCAGAGTCACCCTCCCATAAATTTAACCAAGTATCATGATGGTAATAGTAGCATCTGTTAAGCGTCAGGTATGTGTCTGGGGTTTTACACACTTTTTTTTTGGCTGTGCAGGGTCCTGGTTGTAGCATGCAGGGTCTTTAGTTGCAGTTGGTGGGATCTAGTTCGATCCCTGTGAGAAATCCCTGGAGTCTTAGCCACTGGACCAGCAGGGAGGTGCCTGCACATCACTTCTGTGAGGCAGGTGTGTGACCCTTCTCCACAGGTGCAAAACCTGAAGATGAGCAGGGTTGGCCTTCAGGATTGAAGGGTGTGTGCACGCAGCTTCCGCTCCCACCCGTTGCTCCACTGTGCCTCTCCTGCTTAATGCTCAGCAGTTAGACCTTTCCTGTACACTTTGTGGTTAATTCTCTTAGCTGCAGTGAACAAGTCTTGATTCATTGTATCTTCTAAGCCTTTGTGTGTCCGGCTCTTTTTTTTTTTCAATTAATAACAGGTTTCTCCTCCGCCTCACATCTGCAGGATTCAGGGCCAGCATGCATCTGTGGGCAAGAATAGCCATCAACAGCTTCTTCAGGGAGCTGGAATCTGGAGGAGGAAGGGCTGTCATCACCCCAGTGGGCAGGGTGGGAGACGTCGGTGGAGGAAATGATGTTTGCAAAGATGTGGAGGCAGTCAGTGTATCAATTAAGTTAACGGTATCACTTCATGGGAAATAGATGAGGAAACAGTGGAAACAGTGTCAGACTTTATTTTGGGGGCTCCAAAATCACTACAGATGGTGATTGCAGCCATGAAATTAAAAGACGCTTACTCCTTGAAAGAAAAGTTATGACCAACCTAGATAGCATATTGAAAAGCAGAGACATTACTTTGCCGACTAAGGTCCGTCTAGTCAAGGCTAGGTTTTTCCAGTGGTCACGTATGGATGTGAGAGTTGAACTGTGAAGAAGGCAGACCACTGAAGAATTGATGCTTTTGAGCTGTGGTGTTGGAGAAGACTCTTGAGAGTCCCTTCGACTGCAAGGAGGTCCAACCAGTCCATTCTGAAGGAGATCAACCCTGGGATTTCTTTGGAAGGAATGATGCTAAAGCTGAAAGTCCAGTATTTTGGCCACCTCATGCGAAGAGCTGACTCATTGGAAAAGACTCTGATGCTGGGAGGGATTGGGGGCAGGAGGAGAAGGGGACGACAGAGGATGAGATGGCTGGATGGCATCACGGACTCGATGGACGTGAGTCTGAGAGAGCTCCTGGAGTTGGTGATGGACAGGGAGGCCTGGCGTGCTGCGATTCATGGAGTTGCAAAGAGTCAGACAGGACTGAGCGGCTGAACTGAACTGAACTGAGAGGAATCCTGAAAGGGCATGGTGCAAGATAAACTTGAAGAGCAGGGATGTGGTCAGACGGGCGGCTCCTAAGCTTTGACATGTGCTTAAGGAGAAGGGCTGCACTGGCACTTGGGGAGCCCCAGGGAGGCAGGCGGAGATGGGGCCGCTCAGGAGCTGGGCCTGGAGTAGATGGGCTAAACCGGGGACATCTTCTCGGAAATAGAGGATGTTAGGGGCTTCCGTGGTGGTCCGTGGAAGTGGGGGTGGTCCATGGCTGGGAATCTGCCTGCCAGTGCAGGGGACATGAGTTCGAATCCTGGTCCGAGGAGATTCCACATGCCTTGGGGCGGCTAAGCCCACACGCTCTAGAGCCCATGTTCCACAAGGAAAACCCCCTCAGTGAGAAGCTTGTGCACCACACCTGCAGAAAGCCCGCATGCAGCAACAAAAACCCAATGCAGCCGAAAAGAACCTCTGGTCTAGAGGGATAAGGAGTGTAGAAAGTCCATGGGGTCTGGCAGTTGAGAGTATTATTTGAATACAAGGCTGACAGCAGAGGTTTTGAGAGAAAGACAGGAAAGCAGCCAACACCTTGTTTGAGCACAGCAGGCCCCGTCCAGGCTGGGCTCCAGAGTGTCAGATCAAAGGTTGGCAGTGTTTTAAGCCAGTGATTCGGTGGCAGTTTGTTACAGAGCAGCAACAGCAAACTAAAGCACACTGTGTGTTAATAAAAAGACTGATGGCGTAACTTGCAAGTAGAAGAGTCACAGGATCAAACATGAGTTTAGAAATGCAAGAGAGTCCATCAGAATTAAAGATTGTGTCTTTGCATATACTTAGGTACAATTCACATCTTTTGCAGTGAAAGTATTTGTCCATATTCCTCACAAAAAATGTTTTTCAGTACATACGAAGAAACAGAGCTCAGGCTCAGCACAGGGAAACCTGCGGCAGGTGCAAACAGAATGTGATGTGTGGCATCACTGTGTGTGTGAGAGAGAAGCAGGCAGGCAGCTGTGGGGCGTGGGGATAGCGAAACCACAGCCCGAGCCCGTCCTTCCCGCCCTGGTCACCCAGCTGCTCTGTCCCCACCTGCCTCACTTTGCCGTCCAACTGCTCCGTCCCCATCCCCTCTCACGTCATGTCACCGTCCAGCTGCCCACCACCTGTTTGTGGCATCTGCTGCCCGCCCCCTCCACCAGGAGGCGTGGCAAAAAGCTCAGTCTGTTGGGCATCTCTGCTCTGGGGCAGAGGACCAGTGTGAAAGATCAAGGATCAGTGACAGAAGCAACGTTGCATCAGAGGACACAGTCCCCAGAACAGCAGGCATCCTCCGGGTTCACAGGCCTTCCAGCAGAATCTTCAGCCGCATCAGCCGCGCCAGGGCTCAGGCCAGGTGGGAGGCGGTGGGCTCTGCCGACACAGCTGTTAACAGAATCTCGGCCTTCAGAGGCACATGGCAGAGTTGGCCCAGAGATCACCTCCCGGCTCCCTGCTCCTTTCTCGCGTGGCTGTCTTCCCAGCAGGCTAGCGTGGATTTTGTCTTTGTGGTTGGAGTATGTAGGTGAAGGGGTGGATCTTGTTAGAGGTGAGCAGGGATGCCTCCAGTCATTGTAGACTGCTGTCCAGAAAGGGATGTTTGGGCTCATTGCCTGAAACCCCGCCTTCGAGAGGTCAGAAGCCGGGGCCCAGGAGGAGGAGGCGTGCTCTCAGGTGCCCCTGAGGGCAGTGTGCTCTCCTGGGCTTGGGGCGCAGGGCCCTGCTCTCAACACTGCCCTGCCTTTCTTCTCTGTGTCCCTTCCACGGCCTTCCTGTGCTTTGCTGAGCTTTATTTTAGGAATTGTCCATTATACGTTATTAGTTAAAATGTAGCCTTCAAGCTTTAAGCCATGGGACAGAATTCCCATATTGTGGGCCGAGATCAGATCTCTTAACAGCCATGCTCTGTGGTCCGTGGCAGAAAACAGACCACAGCTGAGCTCCTGGGCGCTCAGTTCAGTCTCTTGGTCGTGTCCAACTCTGACCCCATGAGCTGCAGCATACCAGGCCTCCCTGTCCATCACCAACTCCCAGAGTTTACTCAACCTTATGTCCATTGAGTTGGTGATGCCATCCAGCCATCTCATCTTCTGTTGTCCCCTTCTCCTCCTGCCCTCAATCTTTCCCAGCATCAGGGTCTTTTCCAGTGAGTCAACTCTTCACATCAGGTGGCCAAAGTATTGGAGTTTCAGCTTCAACATCAACCCTTCCAATGAACACCCAGGACTGATCTCCTTTAGGATGGACTAGTTGGATCTCCTTGCAGTCCAAGGGACTCTCAAGAGTCTTCTCCAACAACACAGTGCAAAGGCATCAATTCTTTGGCGCTCAGCTTTCTTCACAGTCCAACTCTCACATCCATAGATGACCACTGGAAAAGCCATAGCCTTGACTAGACAGACCTTTGTTGGCAAAGTGATGTCTCTGCTTTTTGATGTGCTGTCTAGGTTGGTCATAACTTTCCTTCCAAGGAGTGAGCGTCTTCTAATTCCATGGCTGCAGTCACCACCTGCAGTGATCAGGGCTCCGTAAGCTGCCTAGCTGAATAGCTGACTGTTGGTCTGCTCCGCTGGGGGCTCGGGGGAAATCCGCCCGCCCTGGGAGGCTTCGTGGCACGCCGCTGGCCTGGGCTGAGCCAGGTCTGTTGCGTGGAGGCCCTGCTCTTGCACGTTTCTGGTCAGGGCAGCCCCAAAGGCGCCGTGGCTCTAGCTTGTTTGTGGGTTTTCCGCTCGTTGCTGTGGTTCCAGCTTGTTCTCCACTGTGTGTTCACCCTCGCTCGCTGACTCCTGCCCGCCCTGCAGACTTCAGCTGCAGAATCAGGGCAAAGTCAGCAACGTTACCCAGACTGCTTCACTGACTCCTGGAGCTCTGGTGTCAAACCCTGTGAATCATATGTATTGTGTATAGTACAGTACACACACCCCCGAAGCCCTTGTTTTATTCACTATTACCTTCTTAGTAATGACTTGTAGTCAGTCCACTATATATGTGGTTCCTTCATATCTGTAGATATATATCTGTGATTCAGCCCAGCTGCCTGACTTTCTTAGTGGCTTACTTCTGACAGGCGTACAACACAGCACACCCAGAGAACCGCCTCCAAAGTTATCCAGCGTACAGGTGTTTGATACCTGCAAGTTTGATACCCGTACAAGTGTTTGATAGCCCTCTCTGGTGATGAAGCACAGACAGCACCCAGAAAGCACAGCCCTCGGGGAGGAGCCGCAGCTCAGGCCGGCGGGAGACAGAGGAGGCGCGGGGGAGCGAGCTCGCGGGCAGCAGTGGCCGCAGCGGAAAGCCGGGACGGGCAGGGGGCGTGGGTCCTGGCCGGAGAAGACTGGAAGCTAAGACTGCTCTGGCGTTTCAGGAACAGAAGAGCGTGTGGTCAGGAGGCTTGTGGTGCCAGTGTGCCTCTGGCAGACACCGGCAGGCACCCACCCTCACCGTCCACACACACACAGGCAGGCAGGTCAGAGTCTGCACGTGTGCATCCCGTGTCCTGGCTGTGGCCGTCCTGGGTACCAGTGGTCCAAAGTGTATTCAGAGTGTAAAGAATTATTAAGGGTGCAATTTCAAGGAATAAAAGTTTATCACCTGGAAAGCCTGGAAGAGACTTTTTAGTCTCATTATTCAGGATAGACTTGAAGGCTCTAGGTGCTTAGAATTCTCTTAGAAGCCAAATACAAAGGAGGACAGGAAGAGGCCATCCTAAGAGGTTCATCAGGGTCTCCACTGATGCTTACCTTGGAATAAGCCCTCAGATCTTGGCATGTTGAGGAAAATGAGACTAGTGAGGGAAAAGTGGAAATTAACCTTCCAGAAAGTGCCTTTAACCTGCGGTGCTGTGCTGGCCCGCAGAGAGAGTTACCAGGCGGTGATAATCTAGAAGCTGGGAAAACATTCACAGGAAGACGGCTTCCACCTCACACTGGTTGATTTTGCCATTAAAACCTGTGTCTCTGCCTGGGAGGTCACTTCACATTACTAACAAGCAAGAGAAATAAAAGCGTGCTGCCATCTTGGACTGCTGAGAAGCCAGGTTTTCCCTAGAGTCATGACATCACTGTATTGTCAGCTTCCCGCTTCCTCTCCTTTTTACGTTTTCGTGGCACATCACAGATGGTGATGTTCATGACTTTTTGATGTGCTGTCTAGGTTGGTCATAACTTTCCTTCCAAGGAGTGAGCGTCTTCTAATTCCATGGCTGCAGTCACCACCTGCAGTGATCAGGGCTCCGTAAGCTGCCTAGCTGAATAGCTGACTGTTGGTCTGCTCCGCTGGGGGCTCGGGGGAAATCCGCCCGCCCTGGGAGGCTTCGTGGCACGCCGCTGGCCTGGGCTGAGCCAGGTCTGTTGCGTGGAGGCCCTGCTCTTGCACGTTTCTGGTCAGGGCAGCCCCAAAGGCGCCGTGGCTCTAGCTTGTTTGTGGGTTTTCCGCTCGTTGCTGTGGTTCCAGCTTGTTCTCCACTGTGTGTTCACCCTCGCTCGCTGACTCCTGCCCGCCCTGCAGACTTCAGCTGCGGAATCAGGGCAAAGTCAGCAACGTTACCCAGACTGCTTCACTGACTCCTGGAGCTCTGGTGTCAAACCCTGTGAATCATATGTATTGTGTATAGTACAGTACACACCCCCCCGAAGCCCTTGTTTTATTCACTATTACCTTCTTAGTAATGACTTGTAGTCAGTCCACTATATATGTGGTTCCTTCATATCTGTAGATATATATCTGTGATTCAGCCCAGCTGCCTGACTTTCTTAGTGGCTTACTTCTGACAGGCGTACAACACAGCACACCCAGAGAACCGCCTCCAAAGTTATCCAGCGTACAGGTGTTTGATACCTGCAAGTTTGATACCCGTACAAGTGTTTGATAGCCCTCTCTGGTGATGAAGCACAGACAGCACCCAGAAAGCACAGCCCTCGGGGAGGAGCCGCAGCTCAGGCCGGCGGGAGACAGAGGAGGCGCGGGGGAGCGAGCTCGCGGGCAGCAGTGGCCGCAGCGGAAAGCCGGGACGGGCAGGGGGCGTGGGTCCTGGCCGGAGAAGACTGGAAGCTAAGACTGCTCTGGCGTTTCAGGAACAGAAGAGCGTGTGGTCAGGGGCTTGTGGTGCCAGTGTGCCTCTGGCAGACACCGGCAGGCACCCACCCTCACCGTCCACACACACACAGGCAGGCAGGTCAGAGTCTGCACGTGTGCATCCCGTGTCCTGGCTGTGGCCGTCCTGGGTACCAGTGGTCCAAAGTGTATTCAGAGTGTAAAGAATTATTAAGGGTGCAATTTCAAGGAATAAAAGTTTATCACCTGGAAAGCCTGGAAGAGACTTTTTAGTCTCATTATTCAGGATAGACTTGAAGGCTCTAGGTGCTTAGAATTCTCTTAGAAGCCAAATACAAAGGAGGACAGGAAGAGGCCATCCTAAGAGGTTCATCAGGGTCTCCACTGATGCTTACCTTGGAATAAGCCCTCAGATCTTGGCATGTTGAGGAAAATGAGACTAGTGAGGGAAAAGTGGAAATTAGCCTTCCAGAAAGTGCCTTTAACCTGCGGTGCTGTGCTGGCCCGCAGAGAGAGTTACCAGGCGGTGATAATCTAGAAGCTGGGAAAACATTCACAGGAAGACGGCTTCCACCTCACACTGGTTGATTTTGCCATTAAAACCTGTGTCTCTGCCTGGGAGGTCACTTCACATTACTAACAAGCAAGAGAAATAAAAGCGTGCTGCCATCTTGGACTGCTGAGAAGCCAGGTTTTCCCTAGAGTCATGACATCACTGTATTGTCAGCTTCCCGCTTCCTCTCCTTTTTACGTTTTCGTGGCACATCACAGATGGTGATGTTCATGGCTGGCTCCTGCGGATCAAAGGAAGCCCCCTGGTCTGATCAGGAGGCGGGAGGTCTGTGGATACGCTTCTGTGTTTCCCTGGTCTGTTCAGGAGGCGGGAGGTCTGCGGATACGTTTCTGTGTTCCCCTGGTCCATTCGGGAGGCGGGAGGGGTGGATACACTCGTGTGTTTTCCTGGTCTGATCAGGAGGCGGGAGGTCTGCGGATATGCTTCTGTGTTCCCCTGGTCCATTCGGGAGGCGGGAGGGGTGGATACACTCGTGTGTTTTCCTGGTCTGATCAGGAGGCGGGAGGTCTGCGGATATGCTTCTGTGTTCCCCTGGTCCATTTGGGAGGCGGGAGGGGTGGATACACTCGTGTGTTTTCCTGGTCTGATCAGGAGGCGGGAGGTCTGCGGATATGCTTCTGTGTTCCCCTGGTCCATTTGGGAGGCGGGAGGGGTGGATACACTCGTGTGTTTTCCTGGTCTGATCAGGAGGCGGGAGGTCTGCGGATATGCTTCTGTGTTCCCCTGGTCCATTTGGGAGGCGGGAGGGGTGGATACACTCGTGTGTTTTCCTGGTCTGATCAGGAGGCGGGAGGTCTGCGGATATGCTTCTGTGTTCCCCTGGTCCATTTGGGAGGCGGGAGGGGTGGATACACTCGTGTGTTTTCCTGGTCTGATCAGGAGGCGGGAGGTCTGCGGATATGCTTCTGTGTTCCCCTGGTCCATTTGGGAGGCGGGAGGGGTGGATACACTCGTGTGTTTTCCTGGTCTGATCAGGAGGCGGGAGGTCTGCGGATATGCTTCTGTGTTCCCCTGGTCCATTTGGGAGGCGGGAGGGGTGGATACACTCGTGTGTTTTCCTGGTCTGATCAGGAGGCGGGAGGTCTGCGGATATGCTTCTGTGTTCCCCTGGTCCATTTGGGAGGCGGGAGGGGTGGATACACTCGTGTGTTTTCCTGGTCTGATCAGGAGGCGGGAGGTCTGCGGATATGCTTCTGTGTTCCCCTGGTCCATTTGGGAGGCGGGAGGGGTGGATACACTCGTGTGTTTTCCTGGTCTGATCAGGAGGCGGGAGGTCTGCGGATATGCTTCTGTGTTCCCCTGGTCCATTTGGGAGGCGGGAGGGGTGGATACACTCGTGTGTTTTCCTGGTCTGATCAGGAGGCGGGAGGTCTGCGGATATGCTTCTGTGTTCCCCTGGTCCATTTGGGAGGCGGGAGGGGTGGATACACTCGTGTGTTTCCCTGGTCTGTTCAGGAGGCGGGAGGTCTGCGGATACGCTTCTGTGTTTCCCTGGTCCCTTCAGGAGGCGGGAGGTCTGCGGATACACTCGTGTGTTTCCCTGATCTGATCAGGAGGCGGGAGGTCTGCGGATACGCTTCCGTGCTCTGGCGCTCTGGCTTTCTTGCGTTAAGAGCTCCCTCGGCTCTGGTCTCTGCTTCTCCCGTCTGTTCCCGTAGCGCCCTGTCCTGCTCGCCGTGCTGCTGCCTGTCTCTCTCGACTCCGGTTCCCACAGCAGCAGTTCCAGCCCACGGCTCAGGAGGATAGTCGATGCCCCAGCGAATGAATCTTTAAATATTGTTACCCAGTAAAGTCAGGCTTTAAGGCTCTGAAAAGCTGAGGTTTTCTCTCCATTCTAAAAGTGAAATAGAATGTGGGTGAACCTAATTGAAAAAACGTTTCCAGTGAGGAATCAGCTTTTGGGTGAGAGGTTCTGGCCCGACTTGCTGCAGGAGCGTTTCCAAAGATGCCTCAGAGCCTCTCCATCTCCACTCCTGGAGCCTTGCTCGCCCTGGCGCCTCCGCTCTGGTCAGGCCCCAGCCTCCTTCCTTCCACCGCGACTCCAGCCATGTCCACAGCTCTTAATCTACGTGAAACATGACGCTGTTTTCTTTTGACTGAAGGTAAAATTAGCAGGAAAGGTAATATGTTTATCAGTATCCTATCTCTGTAAGATGATATTGACATAGTTTTTTTTTTAAGTACAATTGAGTCATCATATTATTTTCAGGTATGATATAGTGATTCAGTATTTTTATAGATTATACTCAATCTATAGTTTTTATAAGATAATGTCTCTAGGGCCTCCCTGGTAGTCCAATGGTTAAGAATCTGCCTTCCAATGCAGGAGATATGAGTTCATCCCAGGTCTGGAAAGATTCCCCCAGGCTCCTCTGTCCATGGGATTCTCCAGGCAAGAATACTGGAGCGGGTTGCCATTTCCTCCTCCAGGGGATCGTCTCAGACGAGGGGTCAACCTGGAGGCTCCTGCGTTGGCAGGCGGTTCTTCGCGCCGCCCAGGCGTGCACGCTTGCAGCCTGCTGACTGGGCGCAGCAGCCGGCGCCTCTCCACGCCTCCCCCGTGGGGCCCCTCCCTGCTCCCTCCCCGCCGCCACCTCCGGTTTCTTCTCTGTGTCTGTCAGTCTGTCTCTCTTTCGGCATATCCAGTTGTTTCCTATTTTTAGATTCCTTACATAAGTCGCAACATACAGTGTTTCTCTGTGTCTGACTTCATAAGCATAATACCCTCTGTGTCCATCCACGTTGGTGCAAATGGCAACAGAATTTCACTGTGTCACTACTAATATTCCATTCTGTGTTCACGTAACACGCCGCATCATTATCTGCTCGTCTGCAGTGGCGCTTGGGTTGCTCCCATATCTGGACTATTATAGATAATGCTACTGTGAACGTGGGGTACGTGTATCTCTTCAAATTATTGGCTGTTTTTTTCCCTTAGAATATACACCCAGGGGTGGGATGGCTGGGTCTTACGGCAGTCCTTTCTGTTTCTGGTTTTTGAGGAGCCTCCATACTGTGTCCGTAGTGACGGCATCAGTTCACATCCCCACCAGCACTGCACCGGGGCTCCTGTATCCTCACATCCTCACCAGCCTTAATTTGTTACTTGTAGTCTTTGTGACCATAGCCATTGACAGAGCTTCCCAAGTGTAACGGGGGCTTCCCAGGTGGTGCTAGTGGCAAAGAACCCGCCTGCAAATGCAGGAGAAAAGAGACCCAGGTTCAGTCCCTGGGTCGGGAAGATCCCCTGGAGGAGGGAGTGGCAGCCCACTCCAGTGTTCTTGCCTGGAGAACCCCTTGGACAGAGGAGCCTGGCGGGCTGTAGCCCACGGGGTCACGCTGAGTCGAGCGCTACTGAAGTGGCTCAGCATTGCCAGGTATGGGTTGCCCTGGTGTTTTGATTTCCACATCCTTGACTTAGTTTTTTCTTAAGTGCAGCTTTTATGTACAACAACGTCAGACATCCTGGCTGGGGCTACAGCAGGGTCGTGAACAGAAAGGGTGTTTCATAGGAAGAGGGAGGAATCTTTCTAAGGAAGGATAATTATCTTAATAGCCCTCTCTCAAGGGAAAACGCAGATAAGGGTGAAGCTGTCTCGGGGAGTTGGATAAACCTTGAAGAACACAGCGGGATTTACATTCCTGGAAAATCCCACGGACGGAGGAGCTTGGTAGGCTACAGTCCATGGGGTCAAAAAGAGTGGGACATGACTGAATGACTTCACTTTCACTTTTCACCAAACACAGGACCACGCCGGAAGCTGAACGGATCTGAATGGGGCTCTGGGCACTGACCGCTGCTCTCGCCGCTGGGGGCGTTTGGCCCACGCCAAGACCCCTCACTGAGTCCCACTCTGTTCTTGTCCCCACAGCGCCAACCTGTCCAAGGCCGCCTGGGGCGCGCTGGAGAAGGGCGGCACCCAGCTGATGATCCGCTCCTACGAGCTCGGCGTCCTCTTCCTGCCCTCAGCGTTTGTAAGTCCACACGGCTGCCTGACCCGCTGTGGCCGGGGGGGTTGGGGGGTGTCTGACCGGCGTGAGCAGGAGGGAGGCGGGTGCGTGCTCCCACCCTTGGGCTTCCCAGGTGACGCTGGTGGTGAAGAACCCACCTGCCAACGCAGGAGACATAAAGATGCCGGTTTGATCCCTGGGTGGGGAAGATTCCCTGGAGGAGGGCACAGCAACCCGCTCCAGTGTTCTTGCAAACAGTCGACACGTGCATGCAGGCACGCAGGTTCTCTTCTTAGTCTCCATGACTTGCCCAAGGTCAGGAGGTCACACAGCTGTGAATTTGTTTCCCCGATCACTGTTTTGGGTGCCATGTGGTCACTGCTCTCAAGGAGTATATCCAGTAGGTGATGAAAGAGCCTCCTTTGGGTAAAGTTAATAATAGTCTTTAAATAAAGATTGTGAACCAGAATGTGAAAGTTACTACAAGATCAGCAAAGGGAGGAATAAGCCAAGCGTGAGACTTGTTCTGAGGTGAGGTGACTGGAGACCACCTTCAGGAGCAGGACGTCTTGAGGAGGAGGCAGCGAAGGGTCCCAAGGATTCTCGGTCAACAGGGAGGAACAGGAAAGGCCGGCTATGGAGGAACTGGCTTGAGCGCCAGCCCGGAGGCGGGAGGCTCCCCGCGTCTGCTGGAGATGGGGTCCTGGGGGTCAGAGAAGACCTGTTGTCACACTCAGTGGGAACCCCCGAGAGGCTCCACACGGGAAGCCGCATCTTGCTCTCGGTGTCCTTTTTCTTGCCACTCACTGTAGTTGAGTTGCTGGTAAACACACCCGTGATGCTGGCCCTTGACACTCCGCTTGGCCTGGACCAGTAGACTCCGCCAGGGGAGTGCTGTGAACTGATCCTGAGACTTCCCTCCGGGCCTCTCAACGTGAGGCATCATCTCAAGGTGGGCTGAGAGTGCCTTCTCTCAGTCTCGGGGGATTTCTCACAGAACCATCTCATGGGGCAGCCCCATCACAGATGGGGTCACAGACGAGGAGGCAGCTTCCCCAGGCCCCCGCTCTCAGCGGATCCAGCAGCCCCACTGCCCCGTCCCCCCGACCCTCCTGTGGTCGCCCAGCTGTGTCGCCGGGAGGTAGTGAATCCTCAGCACCAGGGAACTAACGCTTGTGTGCTGTGATCGTAGTGGCTGTGGCCTTGAGCCCAGGCTAGAGTTACCTTCCGGGCACAGCTTCAGTCGTGGAGTAAACTCCCTGTCACCGCCTTCCGTTGCCAGCATCTGCAAATTTCCGGTCCTTTCTAACTGTTCCGACGCGACCCCATCACGAAAGTGGAAGCGGGGAAGGAGCGCGCTGCCCTTGGAGACGCTCTCAGCCCCCCGGCGACTGACGCTCAGCGCCGTGCGGCTTCTGTGTGCGTCAGAGGAGGAGCAGCGTGATCGCTCAGCATCCCGAGTGACTCTAGACTGGAACCTTCGCTCAGATGGCAGAGCACCCGCCTGCCAGTGCAGGAGACGTGAGAGATGCCGCTTCAATCCCTGGGCCAGGAAGATGCCCTGGAGGAGGGCCTGGCAGCCCGCCCCAGCGCTCCTGCCTGGACATCCCGTGGACGGAGGGGCCTGGTGGGCCGCAGGCCGCGGGGTTGCAGAGAGTAGGGCTCGGCAGAGCACGCAGCTCGCCACTGTCGCGCATGCAGGGTAGAACGAGGGTTGAGTCACGCATACAGACCGTCAGGCAAGAATGTTAAAACACAGACTCCCCCATCCTACGCTGAGCCCCCAGGTTCAAGGCCGAGGCCTCCAGCAGGGGCTGCGGAGCTGAGGCGGCGGGCTCGCGAGCGAGCAGGTCCTTGTCACGTGTCCGCCTGCAGGTCCCGTGCTTCCCGCAGGCCTCCTGCACACTCTCGAACCCACGCTCGGCCGCCGCCTCGGCAGCAGGCTTCTTCCCATCTGGGCAGATCGCCACGCCCTTCAGCAAGTCATCGCCGACTGGGCAGTGTGCTGAGATGAGGCGTGTGCACAGCACGAGTAGCTGACCCCGCCGCCCAAGGGCCTGGCGGTTGAGCTGAGCAAGGGCGTCATGCAGTGAAGCAGATGCCTTGGGTGAGGGACGCCCCAGGCGTAAGCTGGCTGAGAGACGCGGGAGGAGGACTCTGGGCCGAGTGAGCAGAGCCCAGAGGTCTCAGTGCATTTCCAAGGTCTTTTAGGTGCGTTTTTCAGAAACCAGCTTGAGCTGCCTCAGGCCCACAGAAGGGGGAGTGTGGTGGGACCACGGGATGGGAAGGACAGAGGAGACGCGGAGGGCCGGGCCGGCCCGCCCCTGACGATGGGCTCTGGGCTGCCGCCCCTGCTGCAGCTCCTCGCGGAGCTTCTCGGCCCTGTTGCGGGCCGTTCGGTCACTGCACACGCTTGGGTCTGCCCTCCACGTCTCTCCTCCCCAGCCCCGGCCCCAGTAGGGGCCTGCTTGCAGAGAAGACGGTTTGGTATGAACTAGGAAGCCATCCAAGAGGGAGGACCTGACTCCTACCTGCGAGTGAGGTGATGCGCTTTAGCAGCAGGAAGCAGCTGAAGGGTGTTTGCAGCACAGGAGACGTTCTTCAGCCGCTCTGTCTCGTCCGCGTCACGTACTGTTCTGCGGAGCTTCTGAGAAAGCAGGAGACTTCTGTGTGGCCCTCGGAGAATCAACATTTATGGATTTGGCTTTGAGGGCAACCCGGAGGTCTCTGCCAGGTCATTAGTCATCTTGCAGAGGCTGCAGGAGCCCAGAGCAAGACTTAGCTCATGAAGGAGAGGCCCTCCCTGCTCAGAGTGCCCCCGGCTCGTCCCTGGACTCGGCGCCTGGGGTGGCCCCCCGCACGGTAGGCTCTGCAAGCACCTCCCATCGCCTCCAGGAGGCAGGTGGAGTGGGGTCCTCGTTCTCGGGATTCTCGGGAGGCCTGTGCCACTCTCCCAGCCAGGCAGCCCTGCTTTGGCCTCTTCCTTCACACTCCGGGCCCCCCACTGACGGGGTGAGGCCACACACAGAGTTGGGGGTCGTCTGTACTCAGTCCACTGGTGCGAGCAGGAGTCTCATGGAGACCCCCTAGAGACCCTGGGGAGCTGTTTCCCGGTTCCCTGGTATCCCGCGCCACCCTTCTCGGGAGCCGTAAGCTGTGTCACGGACGGCCCCTGAGGCTCCCCACCTCCCCTCACCCCGTCTCGCTCGTCTCCACTGCAGGTGCTGACCCTCTGCACCCCACGGCCTTCAAAAACCGGGGCTTGTCCTGTGTGCCCTGTGTTGTCCTTGTGGACTCGGGCGTCTCCTCAGCTGGGCTGGGAGCTGCTCTCACTGGAGGGCCTGGCACACGGGGGCCTCTCCCTGACATCTGTCCACTGGTGTTGCTCCCGTGACGCTCCTGGGGCACCCTCACCCCTTTGTGTGAGGAGGACAGTTAGGCAGAGCAGTGACTGTGTGGGTGACGTGGATTTAATCAAAGGGGTACTGGGTGGGCGTGGTGCTCAGTCGCTCAGTCGTGTCCGACTCACGACCCCATGGACTGCAGCACGCCAGGCTCCGCCATCCTTCACTGTCTCCAGAGCTTGCTTAGACTTAGATCCAGCAAGTAGGTGATGCCATCCAGCCATCTCAGCCTCTGTCACCCTTCTGCCCTCAGTCTTTCCCAGCATCAGGGTCTTTTCCAATGAGTCACTCCACATCAGGTGGCCAAAATATGGAGCCTCAGCTTCAGCATCAGTCCCTCCAGTGAATATTCAGGACTGATTCCCTTTAGGATGGACTGGTTGGATCTCCTCGCAGTCCAAGGGACTCTCAGGAGTCTTCTCCAACACCACAGTTCAAAAGCATCAATTCTTCAGCGCTCAGCCTTCCTTAGGGTCCAGCTCTCACATCCATACACGACCACTGGATAAACATAGCTTCGACTAGATGGACCTTTGTCAGCAAAGTGGTATCTCTGCTTTTTAATAGCTGTTGAGGTTGGTCATGGTAGATGCCCGAGGATCTCGTCAGGAGCAGTTTGTCGCGTGGCGTGGCTCGCCTGTAGCTGCCTGCTGAAGCTGACGCGTGTGCTCACAGCCTCGTGCTCACCCTCGTGGGGTCTGTGGCCTCACTCACAGTAACAGCCCCTGTGTATTCATTCACTGCCTAGACTTTCTGTGTTGGCCATTGTCTTGAGTGGCTGTTGGGAGTGGCGCGGTCTGAGGCCCAGTGTGATTCCTGTCTTTGGGTTTCCTCCCAAGACAAGCCTTTCAATACGTTTCGCTGTGTTTGCCAGAGACTTATGCAACACCCAGTTCCTGAGTCGCTCTTCTGACGGGCACCATCCAGACCCGGCTTCTGGAGACCAGCCCTCCTCTGGGCCCTCGAGCAGAACCCCATGTGTGAGCACCCGCTTTCCGAGTCAGCGGCAGTCAGAGCTGCCACCTCCGCCCTTCCTCAGTGGGCCATCCCAACGTCTGCGCTCCTGAACGCGGGCTTGAGGCCAGCGTTGCGCGTGGTCGGGTTTTGGGCTCAGCGTGGGGGCAGCCTCGAGCGTGGCGGGTGCTACCCGCAGGAGGCCGGTGGCCCTCCTTTCCGTGGCCGTCTTAGGGGCCGGTCGTTCGGGAAGCGTGTGAGCAGACACTGCGTGGCCTACAGATGGCAGCGGGTGGAGAGCCGGCACTTCCCACGCATGATGATGATGCCATTTGAAAGTTCTGGGATTGATCTCAAAGCCGACAGGTTCCAGGTAGCCAGAGACTGGCGTCCCCATTTTATCTGCTTTTTCTTCCCCTCTGGCCGTACCAGGCCTTAGCTGCAGTATGCAGGATCTTTAGTTATGGCGTGTGGGACGTTGTCCCCTGACCAGGAATCTCCCCAGGGCCCCCTGCACTGGAAGTGGGAGTCTTAACAGCTGGACCACAGGGAAGTCCATTCTGCTGCTTTTAAATGCGTTTTGAGGGTAACCTAACTCGCCACAGAGCGTGGAGTCAGCAGCTTTCTCTTTGATCCGGACCTTCGGGGATCAGTGTCGAGACACGTCTGGCTGTGCTCCCCTCGGCTGTTGCTGCTCACAGTAGGTGCTCGGCCGTGCTTGTTCAGTGAAGCGCTTGTTCCTCCACAGGCTGGCTCCCCTTCCGCTCTTGTAGTGTTCTCTGAGTTGTCCCTCTTGTCGTGGCAGTCTGCAGGCTGGGAAAGGATTTCCAGACGCAGAGCATTTCAGAGGGGAGCGAGTTTTTTAAGGGCGAAGAGCAGAGACGCAGCGGGCTTTCCAAGTGCAGTGGGCCTCCTGCCAGGCCAGGGAGAGCTGGCGTTTTTTGTGGATTAGTAGCCAACTTCTATGCCTCACAACCAAGGAAATTCCTGCTGGCAGATCAGCATTGGGGATTGGTCAGGTCCCTGTGCGGTGACTCCCGGGTGAGCATCTCCGCCTGATGGGGCGCCAGGAGGCCTGCTGGTGACACCAGAGGAGCCTTCGGCCGTGGTCACACAGGAGCTCCGTCGGCTTCGGGGCGACCTGGTCCCGTCTCTGCCTCTGTGGCCATGGTGTAAAGCCTGGCACCTGTGGCCTTGGGGCAGGACTCCACACCTTTAACTGAGGCATATTTAACTTTCAGGCTAGACAGAGTCATCTAGGTTCAGAAAAATCTGAATACAGGAAAGATCACCTCGTGATTTCAAAGAGCAGCAGCTGTGCTCTAAGCCGTCGGGCGTCTGTGAGAGTCTCAGGGAGACTCGCGTCTTCCCTCTGTGAACCTGTGCATTTCGCCGTTTACTGAGCACGAACAGAGGAACTGACGAGGCTGCCCGGTGCTCTGTCCAGAACTCCTTCCACCTCTGGGAATAACGCACAAACCGTCTCAGAACGGTGGCCCGATGTCCCGAGTGTCCCTGCCCTTGTCCCAGGCCAAGGTCCGGCCTAGCTCTTGCCCAGCCCCAGGCTCATGTGCTCCTGAGACGGTGGGTTCTCTTTCCTGTGATCAGAAGCAAAAGTGCTGCAAACAGACGCCAGCCAGCTTTCAGTCTTCGTGGCTTTGCTGGTTAAACATTTTTCATCTGTTGCCAGGCATGGCTCTGGCCGGAAGAACTCAAAATTTACGAGCACCCCCACCTGAACCGTCCCCTCGCTCTCCGTACACCAGCTCTGCAGCCTGCCTGGGGCCTGGCGCGTGGCTTGGACTCAGCGTTCCCCGGGAGGCCATGGCTGAGCGCCGGGTTTCAGGTGATGTTTCTCTGTAACCCCTCGTGTTCTTCTGCTCAACTGACAGGACCACATCCTGGCCTCGCCGCGCCGCTCAGCAGTCCACGTCCAGTCCCCACGTCCTGCCCCGTCTGGCGGGCACAGCCTCCACTGCCCCTGCCTGTCCTGGTCTCTCCTGCCCAGGACTCGTCCCATCCGCCCCCGCTCCGCTCCCACCTCCTCCTGAAGCGGTTTCTGCCGCCGTCAGGGTCTGTGTCTCTCTGCCTTGAAGGCTGCCGAGGCCCAGGAGACAGCGCCCCGAGTCCTCGGAGGCAGCACGGTGGCTGCCGAGGCCCAGGAGACAGCGCCCCGAGTCCTCGGGGGCAGCACGGTGGGTGGGCGCAGCGTGCCTCCCGCCGCCTCGCCCCTGCCTGCTGCCCCCACCCCCGGCCCCACCGCGCCCCAGTGCCTGTCGGCCACCGGTGCGGCAGCGACGGCCGTCTCCCGGCGGTGCCCCCTGGGCCTGCTTTGTGCTCAGTTAGAAGTGGCTTAGAGGGACAGCACAGAATTGGAGAGAGTCCAGGGACCGAGCAGGGCCCTCCCCGAGCACCCTAAAGGCTCAGGGACGTGAGGTCGGCAGGAGCCAGAGCGACGGGGGTGCCGCCCGGCACGAGGGTGAGACTCAGCCGGCTTCTCAGGGCTTCCTTCTCCTCCTCCTGCTTCAGGAGAAGCGAGAGAGCCACCTTCCTGTAACTCGCTCCCTTGCAATCAGCACGTCTGTGATGAAAGGCGCTCCTTCCAGAAGGTTCATCTGCTGCTAGTGTTTACCCAGGAACATTGATACCTTGCCTAGGGCTTTGCTGCTTGAGGATGCTACTCGGTTAGATGCAACTGCAAACATGAATTACATCTCGAGCTGAAACGTGAGCCTGCTCCTTGTTCTCTGTGATTGAGCTAAGCTGCTGAGCCTAGTCCGCCACGGTGAGGACCAGCTCTTTCCCCTTGGAACTGATGGGGGAGCCAGGAGCTCCTCGTGCGTGTCCACGGCCACCCTCCACCTGGCGTTTGATCACTGTATTGTCGTAACAGCTGTCTTCAGAGTGGCCCGTGCCTGGGACAGTGCCGCCCTCTGTTTGGTAAAATGCCAGCTGGTACCACTGTGACGTATAAATGTTGATAATTAGCCTCAAATTGTTGGACATCCAGATTGAAGGGGAGAGTGGCACTCTTTATAAATACATGGTGCCCTAGAATTGGGGTCAGAAATGGCAGTCTAGGGAAAAGCACATTGCTTCCTGTCAGGCATGGACGGCTCAAAGCTCCTGGTGTGTGAATCGGCCGCCACACGGTGGCACAGGGGGCTTGTGATCTGGGTCTGAGTCATAAAGACTCATCATCCCTCACCATGCACATTTGAGAAGTGACGCAAGTAAGCCAGGAGCTAAAGAGGAAAGTCATTTTTTGTCTGAAACTCCATAAAGTTTGATAATCATTGAACAGCCATCACTTCCCAACCTCTGGCCTCTTGTTTTTTTCTAAGATGTCAAGGGCCAGGGTTTCCAGAATTTGGCTCATCCTGTCTTGTTATTCATTTGCTAAGTTGTGTCTGACTCTTGGTGAGCGCATGGACTGTAGCCCGCCGGCTCCTCTATCCATGGGATTTCCCAGGCAGAGATACTGGAGTGGGCTGCCGTGTCCGCCTTTACGGTGGAACTTACTTGCTCAGAAAACCTTTCGCAACTCCTCACTGCAGATTGCAGTAAAGGCCACCCTTCCACCAGGGCCCTCGACGCCCCGGGCTGTAAGTGCAGGACAACCGGCTGGAACTTGCTTCGGGCTGAATCCAGAGACCTGGTGGTGTCGTCAGGGTTCCTTCCTTCTAACGCCTGGTTCCTTTGAAGGACCTGGAGCTCGGTCTGCAGCTTGGGGTTCACGTCAACCTTGCCGAACTGTTGCAAGGTGTTACCTTCCATGGCCCCGAGGGCGGGCTCTTGTCTAACACTCGGAAATGAACTGTCTGAGGAGACACGTGCTGACCAAGCAAGAGACCTTATTGGGAAGGGGCGCCCGGGTGCAGAGCAGGCGGGAGAGGGAGCCCAGGAGGACCGCTCTGCTCCATGCGCGGCTCACCGTTCCGGCCTGTATGGGGGCTGGGTTAGTTTCCAGGTTGCATCTGGCCAGTCCGAGATGGATTCCAGCACAGAGGATTCTGGGAGGTTGCCAGACGCTTGGGCTGGAGTCTCCTCTCCCCTTTTGGCCTTTCCCAAACATTCCGGTTTGGGTAGCTTGTTAGTTCTGCGTTCCTTGCCGGGACCCCTTGTAATAAGATAACTCACGCAAGGCGTGACTCTCGTTCCTGAACAGGGCGGGCAGTTTCCGTCAGTGCTTCCTGTAGCGAGACGAGCTCCCCAGAGAAGGGTGGTCTCTTCCCCGCATCCCTGACTCCGGCCACGTGCCCATCACTGTGGCCCATCAGGAGCCGGCCCGATCCAACAGGGAGAGGCCGCAGGTGTCCACGCCGCTTCCCCTTCACCGCCCTCTGCAGCCTACAGCCCCGCCCCCTCTCCAGCGCTGCCCGCCTGCCTCCCTCGCCGCCCCTGCAGGGCCTACCCTCGGGCTGGCCTCCCCCATGCTGCCCCACCAGCTCTCCGACCATCAGAACCATATCAGCTTTTCAAGGGCCAGCAAAGACACGCTCTGTGGAGCCTTTGCTGAAGTGACCACCATTACGAGGTCCTTTCTTCCCTCTCTGCGCAGGCTCTGCCTGTGTCTCACGTGTTGCCTTTCT